>JAPYZR010003583.1:0-18818 GCA_030522945.1 Trichopria nigra
TTGTTACTCCTGCGTACCGTACACGAGTAATGACATTTGTAGCTTTCAATTATTTAGACTATATAAATTCATAGTTTTGTAAAATAAGAAAAAGAAAAAGTACGCAGTACGTACTGCGTGGTCAAGATCCTCTTCTTTTTTTAGGGGTATATATTGCATGAAATTATATCATATTCGTCCCAATCAGTTCTACTGTCGTAGACCTCTTTTAGAGTTCATTCTGAGATCATTCTGAACTTCTTTTTATATGTTTGCTGTCTGGGTTGCTTCGCAACGTTTCAAGGGATAGTCCGTAACCACCCTTCTATACAATTATATATGCGTGCACATAAGCGCCTACAAATGTACATACAGGCTGTTTTCCAGTGAATAACGTTAATTTCCTGGAGTAAAAGTTACTCTATAAAGTAAGATTTACTCTGAAATGTGTTCACTGGAACACGAGTAAAATATCACTATATAAATTTTTCCCTAGTCGTCCATCTTTGCAATCTTTGCTAATTTGAAATTAAGCATGTATTGCCATTTCTTGTCTTTCACTCCGACCAAAAATCTGATTTTACAAATACATTATGTTATGTGTATATAATAATCGTCATTCTGGTATAGAAACTCGATCAGATGGATGACTAGGAACAAATTTTTATAGAGATATTTTACTCGTGTTCCAGTGAACACATCTCAGAGTAAATCTTACTCTATAGAGTAACTTTTACGCCATGAAACGTTCACTGGAAGACGGCGGCCAATAATGTCGTTGACGTTGTGTGGTTTCCCAAGATCGAAAAATTCTCTCCACCCGTTCTCTCGTAATCGATACATCGACGCGATGTACACGTTCGAGACGAGATTGATGCATGCGAGCATGCGCGTACATATATCGCACATGCATTCCATGATAATACATTCTACATATGTATATCAATGTAGTATATGCTGGTTATGCACATACATTCATAATCATATACGGATTGTTATCATAATATTTTTATAAATGACTTACTGACTTTTAAATGTGAAATATTTCAGTGATTTACGTAATCCTTGAAAATTTATATCCAGAAAATGCCTGTGTTTTTGAATGCCAAGAAATGACTAATTATGTAATTTCAAAAACAATCACTGAAAAATAAGTTTTTAAAAAACAGAATTCTATCGTTGTGTTGAAAATAGAAGGCAATTAATAAGGAAATTTATTATAATAAGAAACATATTTTTAAATTCTTTGGTAACATATTTTTATGAGCAATAAAATAATTCTGAAATTAATAATAATAAAATTTATATAAAGAATAAACGCATGAAACGCAGAATGAACAACATGGATGTATCAAACAGTCCACCCAATAAAGGTATGTCTAAAAATTAAATAAGCAGTTTTTTTAGTCATTATTTTATATTTCTCCATATATCTGTGTACAAATATATCATACTATTCTATTTTTTAATGTTTATTCCTTTTCTTGATAATTTATTTTAACTAATCCATCTATTATATTTCAGTTTCCCTTGTTGAAAGAAACGTTGAACCTCAAGGTTTACCTCTTGTCAATTCTTACTTTGTTGGCAAAAATTCTAAAAATGATCTAGAATCACTGGCAGCAGAAATTCAAAAAGTTTGTATCTATTAATATTTGTAACTTCTCAACTCTAAATAATATATTATAGGAACAGATTTACATATCTTTTGAACATTCTGTATATTTATATACAATTATCTTTTACAATAACTATTTTTACACCCAGTGTGACGATTACATCAGAGCAACTGCGTGCAATAAATTGCAAATAATCGTTGAACAAATGCAATTTCTGCGCAAGCAAGCAGAAAATATTCTATTGGAAACAAAAGAAAACACTTCACTGCATCATGTGGCTTGTAATTTCGTCAAACTACCTGGCAAGACGTACCACTTGTATCAGCGGCAATCTGGTCAATGCTACTTTTCTATGTTAAGTCCTGAGGTAAACATATTACATGAACTGAATTGTATTTTAATACAAGTAACTGAATCTAAAGATTGTGCGAACGTAAAATTTCCAACAATATAGTCCCTAAAAATTTAATCGTGATATATGCCAAATTTTTCATATTTTTAAAGTTATTATTGATCAATTAAAAGAAATCTTAAACAGAAAAGACTATTTATTTAAAATGTATATTACATAAATGATCAACAAAGAATATAAATTATTTTACATATTATACACAATCTTTAAGCTTCCTATAACTTGAAACTACATTTTTAAAGAATTCCTGCTGTATAGTGAATTATTAAGATATTTATTGTGTATAAATCATAAAAACTATTCTTTTTTTTTTTTTTTGGAATAATTCAAGTATGTTCAAATTACAGGAGTGGGGTGAAATAAAACCAATACAGGTTTACAAGGGTTCTTTCAGGCTAGAACACGACCGCTCATGGACCCCTATGTCACAAATTCAAGTTAAGGATAATCAACTAGCAGGAATCGAAAAACTTTTTCAAATGAATGAAAATGTCACAATGTCTGTACTTGATAGCTGATCATCATTTCGTCCTGTCTATAATGCTTTTAATTCTAAATAGGTGATTTTTCATATCGTGCAAATATACTTTCATCTGATACTTACAAATACGATTTTTTTTAATGGCCCACATTTTTACATTTTTCAACATCGACTAATACTTACAAGTAGGGATGGATAGTTGTAAATAAAACAATTAATTACAAATTTTACTTCAGCCTTATAAATGAAGACTTTAACTACAATAATTATTTCTTCACATATATTTGAGAAAATGAATTAGTAAATAATTTAGAAGTACATGTGATTTTTAATTATTCAATATATTCATAACAAAATAAACTGCAAAGAAAATTTATAAAATATATCTAGTTAAAGGAAAAGTAATTAAATATTACTTTTCCAATTTTGGAAGTAATTTGTAATTTAATTATAATAAATAGGAACTGTCATTCCCCATCCTAGCTTGCAAGGTATAACGTTTATCACTTAATGGCAATCAATGCCAAGTCAGAGTCTAAGGACGTATTTAAACAATTAATAGGAAGAATACAACAGTAAAATACACTTCTATGCTCTAAAGTAATTCAAACATTGGCATAAGTGTTCGTAGGTTATCCTATTTGGCAATACAAGGGATGGAACAATATATCGGCAATAGGTGTTCTGCTCTGCTTGCAATAAGTTTTAGTCAATTGGAATTTCATAATGCTTATTAAACTAGGAAACATGCTCATCACGCCATTAGCGCTTCGTCCTTATGAACCATCATCTCTCAGCAATGGTATAGAAGAGCTTTTGGTGAGTCACTTCACATAAATCAAGGTACTGCCGCGGGATCTGGACTCGCGACTGGCTTGCCTACGTCATGAGGTGTTAACACGATGCGCTGAAAGTAAAGTTTAGATCGATTACATAAGTTTTGCCTAAAAATGAAAAATCCTTTAGATTCCTTATATTTATTAAATTCACATTTTGACGCAAATAAAATTGCAACTATTGGTACCTATATCTGTTTCATATGTACATTTAGAAAAAAAAAATATTACGTAAAAAGTAGATGTAATTTAAGTAAGACAAAATTAAACTTTCGCACACACAGCATATGTATATATGTTCATTTGCTCTTCACAAATTATTCCTTATCTTGAAGCTGCAAGCATAATATCATAACTCAAAAACTGTCCTCATAGTTTATCATCACAAAATGTTCAGAGGACATGCGCCCTCTGAGGCGCGCCGCTATGGAATTCCAAACAGTGGTCTCGAAAAATTTTCTGCAGGTTGAGCAAATTTATGCCTAACCATAAAAGTTGCTACAGCTTCGGCAACTTTATCTGGCACATCTTCATGTACAGCATGACCACAAGCTGGTAATACTTGCATCTGGAATTTGCCTTGCATTTGTCCTACCATTAATTCTTTATCTAATCTGTCAACTCCAGCAAGTAAAAGTAATTTTGGAGCTGAAACGTTTAAGAAAGCATTTGACAGACCATGAAACCACCCTGACCAATGTTTCTCAGTCTGCGCTAAATCGATTCTCCATGTGTAATTCCCAGCTTCTGGTGTACTTGCTACAGCAGGGGGTAGGGGTGTATGCAGTTCTTCTTCTTCCAAAATGATGTCTTTTCTTAATGATGAGGAACTCTTCTCTTCTTCATGCACGCTGGCGCTCGATGATGTATCATCAGATGCTAACTTATTGTTTACAATGTTCTTTATTTGACCAGGAACGGAAACTTTTGCTGATTGAACATTGCGAATCTGCCCGCTTCGTACACACCACTCAATTGCTTGTTGAATAGAGGTGAAGCACGTTGGTCTAGATCTCAAGAAACTCTGCATTGATGCTAATGCATCCATTGCAGTTCCTTCAACAACATCTATAACGACCAGACCAGCCAAATTTGGTATCAATGGTGCCGATCTTACAGCTACTGCTCCACCCATACTGTGTCCCACTAAAATAACAGAATTTTCATTATCGACTGCAGCAATGATGCCTGCTACATCCAAGGCTAAAGTATGTGCAGATAGATCTTCATCATTGTCCGTATGCGTATTTCCGTGACCTCTAAGATCAATAGCCATGACCTGACATTGAACCATTGTTGATATCGACTTTGTAAACTCTGCCCAAGTTAGGGCACTGTAACCACCTCCATGCAAAAGGACCAAGAGAGGACCTTCGGTCCCATGATAATAAATACTGAATTTATTCTTATCGATGGTAACCGACTCAGTTTTGTCGAAATACTGCGTCCATTGTACTGGCTCATAATCTCTCTTGTAATGCACCAATCTCGCTTTATTCCCTTTAGCATATGAACTAGCGGTCAACCCAGACGGCGGCAATTTTGTTTTCAAGATAGTTTTCTGCAAGGACGACATGGTCAACACTGGTAAAGTTCACTTTTGTTTTAAAACTGCATTGATTGTATGTAATCCGAAATGCTTCAAAAAACGACAGTTTTTATAACGGTTTACTATGATTTTCTCTAATAAGTTCAAGGTTAGACTCAACCTTGTACACCTATACAGAAAATACTGAAATATGTAATTGGTGCCAGTGTATTATTTTTTTCCTGATTGCGTCTCTCACGACTCACGACTCTTTCTCCATCGAAATCGGCAACTTCGTGAAAACTCGCACGGCTTCGGATAACTTCGGATATCTTCGACGACAATCGAGCGTTCGTATTACCTGATCTGGTTACTGATGAGTTCTCGAAAGGGGAAAAGAGTACATACATATGTGCATGTAAATAAGAGCAATAGAGACGCGATGCTAAGATGGAAGTCGATTGAATCGTCGTTTAAGGCAAAAAAATCCTTGTTCTCCATCGATTAAAATATGATTAAACGTTAATAGGAAAATATATGCATCAATTATTTTTAAGAAATGTTTATAAAAAATTGGCCGACGATTTCGTGACATTTAGTGATATTTTTTATATACACATCATGGGTGTGTATATATATTAGAAAATTGCACATGCAAAAAATTAATTTTTTTAATCCATATCAATGTATGTAGTCAATATGCTTGGAATAAATATGATTGCCAGAAGAAAACTTAAAAGTTGCCTGAAATTCAATAATAAACAGCAGACATGAGATTTAAGGCAGTGCACTAGAAAATCATAGAATACATGTACATACGTTTTTTTTTGAGTAATATTTTCAAAAATTTTAATTTTATTATTGACTGTATTGTTCAAGAACAGGAAAAAATTATTATTTTATAAAACAATTTCATGTGCAAAAATCGCATCTATTACACGACTTTATAGTTATAATGAGCTTCTTTATTTATTCCATAATTAAACATTTTTTTAAAATGAAAGGTTATTCTTTTAGCTGATTTTTAATTGCCTAAGCGGGATAAAGCAGAGCTGTTATCGACGTAATCTGGAAAGTAAAAAAGTGCAAATTTAAAATAGCAGTGACATCGGATGGAAATTGAAAGAGGTATATTGGAAATAAAGAAAAATAAAATATGGAGAACATTTTTTATTTCTCCTCATTTATAGGCATCATATGTATTGTGTAGAATTACAATAATATAGCCTAAATTTTGAAAAACTCTTTCAATCATTTTTAATTTGTACTTTTTTACTTTTTAGATTAAGTCGGTAATGGTTCTACTTTTGACCCTGCTTAAACTGTCATTTATTCATTCTGCATTTATATCTAGATCAAACGTAGGTCAACTATGTGCTGTTATCTCAGATGCACTCTCCATGCTTCATGATGTGGATAGTTATACCAAGGTCACATGAATAATGAAAAAAACATGACATAAAAACTTTTGAATTTTATTATACAAACAAAAATACACCTTTGTAGTAATAAAAATTAAAAGGATATGCTACATCTTACAAATTGAAAGTGACCCTATTGTAATCATATATAAATTTAAGAACTTTTCGTTGACTACATTAAAATTTTTCATATAATTTTTATCATATGTATTTACTTTATTATTTAATTTTTAAACAGACATGACTATTCAAAAGTTACATGTATAAAATAATATTTCATGATAAAAAGAAATATATTTCAATATTTAAAAGATTATCGAAAAAAAATGTTGGAAGATAAGAAATGTTAAAATATGAAGAACAACCGATTTGTAAAAAAGATTCGATTCAAAATTTCAAAGGCAAAAGATGACTACATGTAGTATGACTACACTGTAATATGAAAACACAATAGTTCTAAAATATAAGAATAGAGTACGTAATAAGCTTCATCAATTTAGTAAAGGCTTTTCTAGGCTTTCTAACTAATATAAACAACAACAAATTTTCAAGAATTTAACAAACAATAAGCAAGATTTATGTTGAAAATAAAATATCATTAGTAAAACTAACAGAAATATAAATGAAACATAAGCAACATTTTCTGAAATAAAATACTTCATTCCACTATACATCTAACATCTGATTTCGTATTTAATATAACAATTCAAATATTTTTAACAAGCCCATTCAAATTCTACAAATTATGTTTAACTTTCCTAGAAATTGACGTTATCAAAAATCATTTACTGGTAAATATCATAAGCATGCACTGAAATAAAAAACTAGTTTCATTTCTAAATGTCAATGTTCTCAATGTTCATTATTTTTTAAATGATCTACATTTTATGAGAAATATTCACATGAATATCATTGTATCTAATTTATAAATAGGCATCTACTTTTATAAAGTATTTGAAGTCTCCTTACATTGTTTAGGTATCCTCAAAGGCTCATCATCTTTTATGAGACATTCATGTGTTTGCGTGTGAAATACATATTGTAAAAGTAACTGCTTGTCTTCACCAATGCATGGGTCATAAAATCCTGGCAATTGATGCTGAAAATTCAATGATGGTTATTGATCCGTGGTCAAATTGCAATTATTAATTAATCTATACGTTATACGAAAATTACCTTGGAGGTTGTGTGAAGTACCAATTTGGAGTCTTTGACTAAGCACTGTAATGGGATCGTTACGTCAATGACCTCATCATGGTGTCCGCTCATATGATTTTCATCTACTGTCCTCTCTTGTGGATAGACGAACCTTCCATACAAAGCTTTTGTAATGATCAAACCTCTCTTATTTTCTTCTTCTGACCTAATTCTACTGAAAGTTGCTTTCATTAATTCGACAGCAGCTTTTGCTTCGCGTTGTTTCTCCATAATTTTAGTCTTATTTAGCTCTCTTTGCTTCTCTTTATCACGCTGTTTCCTTTCCGATACAATTGGATCAATAATAAAATTTTTTACTACTGTCCATGTGATTAACGGTGCAATCGTTGCGTAAAATATTGGAGCTGGCATTAATTCGTCACTCAAGTTAATAGGAAATGAATACGTCTGGTAAGCTCTGGATAGCTTAAGTTTTAACGTAACACCAGTTGGCACGCCGACATGAACTATTGCAGACACGGTACTGTACCTAGACACTTTCTTCTCTACACCATATTCAACAAAAGCACCAAATGTTCCAGCTCTAAAATAAAACAAATAAAATAAAACAATAACATTTTTTAGTTTGCTATTTGATTTCAAATATTTTGATTGTATGATTTTCTGCTGATGTTGAAAATGCACAAAATATGGTAGATGGAACAAATATTTGATAGAAGTAAATTTATTGCGACTAATCCTTTGCAGTAGTAAGACATAAATGTAGAAAAAGGTAAATATATTAACTCGAAATTTGTTTTCAAAACTCCATAATGTTCGAGTCGATTCTTATTTTAGATATATGTAACTTCTATAATAATTTTATTACATTTGCATCTCTGCAGAAATACAACATTACTTACTTGACACATCCTTTAAGTTTCAGCTGTTTCTCTTCCATTTTATAAATGTAACTAAGGCTAAGATAAGAGCGCAGAAGTCCCAATTCTACAGAAAGGGCAGTGTATGACTGGGCAGTGTCTCTGACTATTGTAGTGTTCATCCCGCTTTGGATTCCAACTCGATAAGTAAGATATCCTACGGTATGTGTATCCAACTGCATCGTGAGTGCTGTTATAAAAAGGTAGTTATTAATTCATCGCCTATTTGTAATTAACAGCAAATGTTACATTACACTTGTTGAAAACTTACTTCCAATTACACCAGATCGAACTACATTTGACCCAAATCCTATCACTGTCTGTCCGTTAAAAAATATTTTTTTTGTTAAAGCTCTATGCCCTTTCAGCATTAGAGATAATCCATTGCCAGCCCCACATCCAACTTCCACCCAACCTTTCTGTGACATCAAGCGACGAACAGAAATGTCAATTGAACCAGAACCAACACCATTTTTTGTGCTTAATGCACCGTAAAGCATCGCTGTGTCTCTTAGAGTAAGAGGTGCTTCTATTGACTGAGTTAAAGACATGCCGCTTACTTCAATCGTGGACAAGAAACCAGGGCTACAAAAAATTAAAAATCAGATTTGCGATATAAATTACTACTTTAATATAACCTACCTTCCTACGATTCGTCTATATTTATATCCGTAAGCATTAACATGAATTATATTTTAATGTTCAGATTTTATAATTGATATTATTAGAAGTGATCTCAGTAAGATAAAAAACATACCTGTCATCGTCAAAATCTTCATATCTGCTAAACATATCAGTAGCATTGATATTTACGGTGCAGCTACCTCTTGGATTTGTTCGCATTTCTAATCGTTTCTCTTCTCTTTCTTTTGCCAATCGTTCGTACTCTTCGCGTAACTCTTGTGGCGTTTTTGTTCTTTGAACAATCTCCCATCCTTCTGTTTCCAAACCTCGGATCCCCAAAGAATCATAAATTGCTCTCTGGTGAGGATTGCTCAAAACTGATGATATTAAATTAAAATAATTATACTTATTATGTATTTGTTCGTATATTGCATTTATATAATACTGATACAATAGATTTATTATAGATATCAGAAGATACATAATAAGTTGAAACATTCAAATTTATAAAAAATTAAACCTTCATAAGCTCTTTTTGTTCGATTGAATAACATTTCCGCATCCTTTTTGCATGCTGGATCAGCATGTTTATCTGGATGGTAAATTCGACTTTGTCTGCGATAAGCATTTTGGATTTCTTCTTGCGTGGCCTGAAAAATCATTATTAGATAAGTCTTTAAAAACAGTATACTATTTACAAAATATATAAGTAAACTGTGGTTAATGAATTAAATGGTTCTAAAAAGCTAAACATAAGGTATCATCACAAGAAATCATCTTCAAAGATTTTCTTTGAAGCCGTGTTTTGGTGTAAAAAAAAATAAGTTGGATTACGTCAGTATTGTGGATCTTAAATCCTTAGAGTTTTTTATAGAATTGAATGCAGAAGAAAAAGAGAAAACGGAATGATCCAATTTATATCGAAACTTTTACTTACGTTTTTAGCAACGTTAAGAAATCCATAGAAATCGTCGTCCGAACCATTTTCGCGTTCGCTGTCGTCGTCCATTTTACAGCCGATATCACGAAAGTGTGAGACCAAAGCCTCGTTAAAAATCACCAATATAAATCCGATACAAAGTACTTTTTTTCGACTGACTCGTGTTGATCCTTCTTCACTTAACTTATAGTTTCAGAAAAATTTGCAGGTTACGAATTGTGTGCCGAGTGCGAACCGGTCGTCTTCCGAGTTCTTTTTACTGAATATCGATGGAGCCACAGATACTATTGAGGAAATACTGTTTTATCAACCTAATAATTGTCCATCTTCTTATTGTCTGTACGAAAATCGCGTGCGTAGCATTACGGAAATTTAACATTCTACAAAGCCATGTTACAGTTCGCGTACGGTGAAGCGTAATTTAAAGTGTGATTTGGACGTACGTACATTCTTCGTACACTCTTTTACGCTTAAAGGGTTCCAATTTGGAACTTCCAAAACACGCTTATTGTACGTCCCCCGTACAGCTAATTAACTTTTTTGATACATTTTGGTTACATTTTGGTTACATTTTGTGTACATTTTGGTTACATTTTAATGATATATCCCTGGTGAAAATCCGAATATACGGGGTGTCCAAAGTACAGCTCGTGTACAGTTAAACGCTGTTTTAACTGTAAACGAGATGTACAGAAAATGTAATTTGTCCATATGTGCGTACACTTCCCGTACAGTTCGATGTTTACCTAGCGACCTTTTGTTACATTTCGCGTACATTCTGATTTCTGCCAGGGTTATTACGAACCTTGGTAAAAAAATGGATAGAATCGTACAGAATCGGATTCAATTCCATCCGGATTTTAAAGAAACGGATAGAAAAGGATACATTTTCTATATAGTCCCTGGTAAAAATGGAAGCGTACCGGTACGCTTAAAAGTACAAATTCCCGCTTATAGAAAGCTTTGAGTACGCTTAAAATGCAAAAAGAAGCGTGAATTTGCACTTTTTAAGCGTACCCGGTACGCTTCAATTTTTGTCAGGCGTTTCTTTAAAATCCGGATATAGAATTGGAATCCGATTCTATCCACTTGTTTACCAGGGTATCGCTGCGTGATTTCACTTTGGAGTTTGTTGGCCATATACCTACTACACCTCCTTTGCAGGCAAGATCTATACTGTTATATTTGATTTATATATAATTATATATCAGTAAATAGAAATTATCAAAATATCGGGACATATCAGAATAACTGCTGGGAAAAGACAAACTTCAAGAAGTACCACAGAATTGCTACCACAGAACATATACTAAGATTGCTACTTGCTATGGATTTACATTCCTACTGAACATTCCCGTATGGCGGGATATCCCACGTGGGAGTTTGACGTATATCTGGCAAAAATATGTGTCCAAATTCACGCTTGAGTCACGCTTTAATAGTTAAGAGCCACTTAAAAGTATATAATAACATAAGTGTTATTTAAGAGTGAATTTGAACAATTTTCCGCTTCGATTTTCTCCAGGGTAGTATATAGTGGAAGCCCACAGAATAAAATATTGTTTTTTGAAATCAAAAGAATTATAAGGGAATTTTAAGGCAATTTCATACAGAACAACATGCTTTATTGTAATAAAAAGTTTCCGAGGAAAAAATGAATGGCACACAGTAAAAATTTTAAACAATAAAGAAACATAGCATTCTAATAGAAATCCCATTTCAAAATTCCCATATCGGATTTATATTACTATAAAACATGCGTTTCTTTCTTGTTTACAATTGTCTAAAAAACATCCTATATTTTTCATTCCAAAAAACACGTTCGTATATAGTAGGATTTCACGTCAAATTCCCACATATATATATGGGCTCCCATTTGGGAATTTTCAGTAAGTATATATGATTTCTTGCTGGTTGTATCTGACGGTGACCTTGGATTTGACCTTGACATTTACATTGAAGATCATTTCAAACTTTTAACCCAAGAAATGGAAAGATCATATACGAACATATAATATATATAATATTAATAATCCATTACCATTAGTATTTTTTCTAGACCCGTATTTTTCGAGTTATTCTGCGCTGTTCTGGAACAGCACCCGGTATAGGTGATATCTAATAAAATATATGGGTTTATAATAAATATTACTCTTTTACAACATACACAGTAAAAAAAAATTATTAAAATATCAAAACTTGGATTAACAAGAATTCAGAAGTATTCGTTGTAGAAGAAATGAATCCATTTTTAATCATTTTTAATCCTTTTTTAATCCAAGTTTTAATTTTAAAAACAAGTAAAAGTTATACAAACAAGAAATAATTTCTTCGAAACGGCACGTCGCGACTTAAAAAAAGATTAAAATGGTAAAAATGAATCGTGCGTTACTCTGAAGTTTTCTATAAATTCACTCTTATACATGTTACTCCTACACTGTACGCTTAAATAGAGCATTTCACGCTTGGGGAAAAATTGAAAGATGCTGGAGGACAGCATTAGACAAAAGGTATCATATAGTGGTACCCTTTTCCTAATCCTGTCCTCCAGCATCTTTCAATTTTTCCCTAAAACGTGAAATGCTCTATTCAATGGAGTCAAACTCCATATTTAGTCACCTATATCGGTGAAGGAAAAGTTCGGTGATTTGGTTCGCAACATTTTCTTGGTCTGCACAATAAATAGCTCCATATCGAATGCATATTAATCTATTGTTGGTTTCGACCATTATGTGATTCGGAACAAATTCCGTCTTTTGTGTTACGTGTATGTGGCCTTCAGGCGAAAGAGAGGGTCCGAGGTGGGTCAGAATGTTGATGAACCGATGTCGAAATCGGTTGGCTCGAATTTGAAAAGAAATAGAATGTTTTAAATAATTATCCATATGCAAATATATTTATGATAAATGATATATCGTTATGAAGTTGGCTTTCTTTGTTTTTTTTTTCAGACAACATGCAACTAACAATCTGTAGTCAAATTGTATTGGCACGCGAGCAATCGAAATTAATCGGACCGAATTCGATGTAAATTATGTTACAATGCTACAATATAAATTAAAGAAAGAAAAGACAGCTATATATAGTGTTTCATTTATTCATAGCCGTAACGTCATCTCCTAAAGTCAACCATCATGCGATCTGTCCCGTAAAATCAAACAACATGACTTTCATAAATAGAACTTTTTCGCCAGGGAAAAAACTTTTGGGTACTTCTATATCAATTAATAACACTCTAAAAGTAGGGGGGGGGGGGGCGCTATGGGGATGTCCACGCCCGTAGGCGAGACGAAGTTGTCCGGTCAGCAAGTATCATATACCAGGTTGTCCGATATCGGAATTATAAGAACGTTGATGGACTTTGACATTCAATCATAAAAAATAACGACCTCTAAAGTGAATAATAAAAGTTTGCTGAAGTTTTGCGTAATCAAACCATTGATACTTATATGAGAAGCAGAAAACTTCGGACGATTGCTGTTTCATTCACAAGTATTGGTAATTAAGTGCTTTTGTAATTGGCTGTATGTATGGTGTCGAATAAAAATAAAACAAGAGCCTATACAATCGACGTGAAAGGATAATATTGTTCGACGGAAGTCTGATTGGCGTAAACATTTACGTTTCAGGGGACGCCGAGCATACAGAAAGCCGTCGTGGCTCGTTGCAAGCTTCGGTGACGGAGTGCTTAAATGCCTGCACGCGCCCTAATTTAGGGACCCTTTTTTACGACTCGGTCGTGCCGTATTAAGTTTTTCAGACCTATAGACCACGCTTGGGTTTTGATTGTTCGTGTTGAACCGAAACATATGATATTTTTTGTTGGTTTTAGAAGGAAACACCGGCTTGTAAACGAAGAAGAAGTTATACAAGTTACAACTATACATCTCCTCAAAATAATTTGAACAAACATATATTTTTTTGGAAAAATTATTTTTTATTTTTACATTATTGTATTTCAATTTTCATGTACCATCATTTTTTTTTTTTTTTTTTTTTTTTTTTTTTTAAGTACCAACTTTATTTACCCAATGAGCAAACGACAAAAAAATTACAATGAATTTAAAAGTTGATATTTAAGTCATGCGTGCGATATTTGAACTATCTGTTCTATAAACTCAAAAAGAGCCCACAAAACAAGCAAATAATAAAAAAGATAAAAAATTAACACAAATTCAGGAGGATTAAAAGAACATTTTTTGTACACGTTCATACAGCATGTTTAATGCAATTGCCATCGAACATAGATGCAGATAGAAGTAGCGAGCCCATGTTAAACAGTAGACGAATTTCGTCTCCCCGCAACGAGAAAGACATTATTCCTTTAGAGACTAAGGAAAAAAAGCTTATGTGAATATAAGATAAATATAAATATTATATATTATTCTTTATATAAAGATATAAGGACATCTATATATTCGTCTATTATCGAATATATTTGGGTTGACCTCAAATTAAAAGTTCATGGCCTTCTAGAAGAATTTGTGTTATGATTTCTTTTGCGTTTTACGTACAAATTTTCCATGCCGTTTGCATAGAAAATATATTCCAACATTAAACTTCAAGTATAGTATATAGTATTGCACTATTTCTACTAAGGTATAGAATTAAACAATTTTCTTAGCATATATATGCTATTGAAAGTATTATTTTAATGTCTGCAGACATGTTTCTTAATTATCTCTATGAAGATTACCACAACAAAAATTGTTTAATTGTGGTGAAATATCGATCCAAAGTTATTTTCATTATTTTTAATATAATACATTATTAATGCAAATTTCAAAACAAATTTTTAGTAATAACAAATTACTTGAGCTCTTCCAATATTTTTCAGCCAATAAGATAAAAGGGTGTATATAAGGTTCGCAAAGGGGACGTGACCGTGAGGTAATCGCTTCTGTCTCGCCTGGCCGCAACCAACGAACGCCTATAAAACGGTAGTAAAAGGAAAGAGTGAAGTAAAAAACGACGAGCTACAAGATTGCTTTGACATTCTCTAATCAAAACAGGGCGTCCTTTTGTTGTTGAGCCGCGATAGGTCTACTGCATCCTTTTTTACCGCCAGATTCTTGACTCGATCAACTCGATCGCAAGCATAAAATTCCCATGCGATATACGTGGTCTACGCACAAACTCTTTCCTATTCCACAAGTTCTTGCTCTTAAAAATTAAAAAATTTATACCAACTTTTTTACTTATTATGAATGTCAAAAATTTGTTATAGTTGAAATGAAATTTGAAAAAATAGCCTTGACATCAATAATAAATCGTATAATAAAATTACCCACGTATCATTGATATACTTACCGCGAAATTTACATTACAGAAACGTTGCTGGAACATCACTTATTTTGTAATATGCGTCACTGTATCGATGCATCGTGGGAAATATAGATGATCAAATAATTATAGTATACGTTAGTACAACGGGTGTATCTGAGAATTGCACATATCTGGTAAAAATATTATCCAAATTCTCACACTAGAATATGCGTAAAGTGTCTCTTAATAAGTGTGTACCATATATTTTATTATTATAAGATTTTTATCAGACATGTACTTCTTTTTTGGAACTCTGGCGCATACTTGAATGAAAACTGTTTTTTTTTTTATATATATATGAACGTATATAATACATAATTAAATTATTTATATTACTTGAATAATTTGAAAAATGTTGTGTGTATATAATAACTCTTAAGAATCGTCAACTGACATACAATTATTCTCTTTTTTAGGAATAAATAAAACAGAGGAAATGCGGTGTCTAGGCGTTTCGTTGCAAACGCGTATAGCTGCGACATTAGAGTCAACATTAATGTTAAAACAAGATGGAAACAATTGAACAATCGGCCAGGAGTGTTAATAAACACGACCATTGTGCTGGTCTAACAATAACCCGTTATGTTGGCAACGTCGTCATTCGTAACTCACGCTTTTGGTCAACAGATCTCATTCGCGTATTGTGCTGTTGAAAAATATCCGGTCAAGCTACTACTCATTTTTTTCGCCCTCCGCGGTATAGTACAGGTCCTGCGACTCTTATGGCTAGTTCGCTAACATTATTTGAAATATTTAATAATAATTTAAAGAAAAATAAAAACAACATAAAAAACTAATTCAGAAAGAATTAAAAAGATTACAGCAAACGTTGAATTCTGAAAGTTTTTAAAACACTGCCAATTATAATGTATATACAACATTTCAATTCTCTACAATTATATTATTCGTTCATATTATTATATAATTATATTATCTATATAATTATCACAATGAATGAAAAATAATGCACTCTATAATCGTACCGAGTAGGTATATATCTATCTTATACAATATCACTACGAGTTACAGAAAGAAATAAAAATTATAGACATTGTTGTATTTTTAAGTTGATTATAATACGTCGCGAAATGTAATTATCTATACAGTAAGTGTATGTTTGTGTTGTAATATACAGTCGAGATTCTTTACTTGATTGAAAATATCGGGTTTCAGTGATATTGAATCGAATTCCGCAAAGGCGGGGAAAATTTTCGATCGATGCGCAGGCTGTCCTGATTAGTGATTGGTTAATATCCTACATCTACACGTGTGATATTCTTGTGTGACTTTGAAAATTAAGTATAGATATGAGTAAATAAATTAACTCATATTTATGCATACCTAATATATCGAGATACAGGTGCATGAAGTATTATAGTCGTTGGATACGACTGTTGACACTTTCCCGAAAGGTTTTCACCCTTATGAAAAACTTGACATTAATCAGACAAAATTGGAGAAACTGTACTGCATCAAACGTTGTACACTATTCTTATATTTAATTAAAGCGATCAATAAATTACATCGCACAACTTATTATGAAATTACTACTATTATTTGGCGGATAAGAATAAGTACATTTGTATAATTTTATAATCAGTAAAAATAGCTTATATTTCGTATAAACCATGGTCGTCGTTATTTAATATTCTGATAATTGCCGCCACAGTCGTAAGCGAAATTTGAGTCATATGACGTTATTCTCCAAAAAATAACGTCTGGCTATACACGTAATGATCGTTGGAACGATAAGCATGATTGAAAGAAATATCTGTTCCAGAAGAAATAAATACGTCAAATTCTCACGTATGTATAGATATTAACGTTCGATTACATGTGTATCAAATTCTTCGATTTGAATTACAAATCTGGTTATAATTTCGAGGCATATCTAAAAATTATAGATATAAGTCATTAAATATTTTCTGCACTCTTTTTTAGTCACTAAAAAAAAAAATAATAATAAAAATATACTCACTTGTTATTTATCAAAGTTATTATAGTTATTAGTTATTTAGTAAATAATATACAGACACTTATTAATTTTTGTTCGGTAGAAGCGTGTAATCATGGCGAAAAAAGGCTAATTACTTCAATCTACATCGCAAGTTGGTACATCAATAATAATAAATAATTTTAAAAATTACAAAAATTTACTTCCATTTGTACATAAACATCATTCTAATTAGAACCGTGAACCGTTCAACCGTTATTTATTTAAACGTTTATTATTTTATTGCACACAGGACATAATTTTAAAAACACAATGAAGTGAAAATATACTAGTAAAAGAAAACTAACTAACGAAACACCTATATAGGAAACATTTTTATAAATATATAAATATAGAGTCGTGTATTTGTCTTTATTACAGTTCTTTTTTAAAGTTCATTGGTCGATGTGTACACTGAAAATAAAAATTTTTTTTTAGTGTATTTTAATCGCAAATGTTAGAGTTTTCTTGTTTTTTTATTATATAACACGCGCATGATAATGGCACATAATCATACCTCTAATATAAGAGCAGGGATACAAATGTAGAGAAAATAATACGTAATGTCAGTGGAATGACACGTTTAATCAGATGCAGCAAACGAAAAAGAATTAAAATTATTGAATAAGAATTCAATCCTGTTGATTCCTGAATCTAATTTCTTGACGCAGGTGAATCTTTTTCTATTCATCCGAATGCTTTCGAATTTCCAAGATGGAATCATCATCTTATTCATCTAATTCATCTTTTCTTTAGAGTCAAGAAAAGTTCAAGATTTTAATTATTCTTGATTCCTTTTTCATTTGCTGAGTATATTGTACCTATATTATATATTTATATTATATATTATATGCATGCACATTTTATATCGATATTATATATATATAGAGCCACCTGTGATTACTTTATAGCACATTTCAGGAAAACACCCTTAAACACACGTTTATACATATATTTATACATAATATATGCATGTATATACTCCCATCCAGTAAACGAAAAAGGATTGGTTGATACCCAGTCAACCATCACAGAAGTTATGTCACAGTTGTGTAACAGTTACATTAAAATGTCCGCCTCAAAATTGTCACAGTTACATAACAGTGATTGTGACGTAATTGCTACGTAACTATTCATAACTCGATTTTCGGAATCCCGCTGTTCGTCGATTTATCACAATACCTCAGTTATTATTTTAGTCAGATCGCGAAAAATACTGTGAGTTTATGGGGATGCAAAACATACCGGCCTTTATTTGCGCCAGGTTTGATCAGTAAAAAACCGAAACTTTTACAAATAAATTCGGCTCGTATTTCGCATTTTGTGGTTCTGTTCCGGGAGGTTGGGCGGGGGGGGGGGGGGGGGGGAAAAGAAAGGGAAGGACCGGAGGGGGTTTGGGGGGGGGGGGGGGGGGGGGGGGGGGGGTTTTTTTTTTGCTTCGGGACCCGGGGGCCCAAGGAAAAAAAAAAAGCACCCCCCCCCCCCTCCCCCCTGAACCAAAAGCCGGTCGGGTCGGTCCCTTCGTTTGCCCCCCCCCCCCCCCCCCCGCCCAACCTCCCGGAACAGAACCACAAAATGCGAA
>JAPYZR010003584.1:0-13923 GCA_030522945.1 Trichopria nigra
CAATACCTTGATCAAAGATAATTAATTTCAACGTTGCTTTCGTTCTGGCTTATATTCGACTAGTACGAACCTTCGCATATAGATGGAAGGCCTACTTAAGCGTCTCCTATGAGAAAAGTAGAGTAGTCAACCAGCTATATGAGCTGTGCTGCGACCGCTCATTTAGATAGATTTTTAATTATTATATTTTATTACATTTTTTCTGAAGGCGGCCTAGATCGAGGCCGAAAATTAATATATTTTTTTATGGTTCTTTGAACCTTGATGTACAGTGACCGTTGTTTACTTATTTTTGAAATTTAATATTATAATCGGTCAAGAAATTTTCATTTTACAATACATTTCTCTTCCTCGACTCTCCGCGAAACGAATTTGTTGTATCATCTCCAGTTTGTTTAATTCTTCAACAGTAATAAATAACCATAAACATAGTTTTTAAAAAGTCACTTGGGTTGCCGACCTTCTTAATGTGGTTAACCCCAAATGCGGTTCCCAGTTACCGGGAATACATCCCGAAAAACGTAACATAAAAATGGTGGCAGCGGTGGGTTCTGCAAGGGACAAATATCCAAGTGCCAACCGCAACAAGCCTCGACGGTTGGAGCAAACAAAGAGCAGCCGGCCATAGTTTCATCATTCCAGAACCAAAGGTGGACCCTATCAAAAATCAAGAGCTCGATGGCGCCTCCGGGACACTACACGGAGGGATTGTCCAGCGAATCGAAGAGGAATTCAACACACAAGGTACAATTTATGAAGAAGAAGTGGCAGAGGAAGATCATCCTGCTCCAGATTGCGGCCATGCAAGTGGACTTGCATTCTTATACAAATTTTCTCTATTAAATTCATTTTTCAATAACATTTTTGAAAAAAATAAAACATTAATAATTTTGTTTAAAATTGCAAATTGAAACTTCTTTCATTGAAATTTCTTTGTCACGAGTTCATAGTGGCAAAGGCTCCGCCTATCGCGGAAGCCGTGAGCAGTATCCCAGAATTTGACGGGACCGCCGATAAATTCCCCGATTTCGAAAGGGCCCGTCGCGACAGATTCGCATAAATTACTTACAAGTATGAATAGTACCTACCCAAAGTCAGGCGAGTCTATAGAGGAATTCGGGCACCGTCTCCTGCAAAATTTAAGGAACCTGGAGAAGGCACTAAATGCGTCCCCCGACTGTACGGCCGAGAATAGGGTTCGTTTTGCATCTCGCGCGGATAGGGACGATCTCGAACACTTGATCTTTTGTGCGAAAGGATCTATGGATTATGGTGGAAACTCGCGCATATGTACGCCGTGAAAGATTCCGGATAGGACCTGCATTCGGAGGACATGGGAGAAATGCGCATAATGCATCAACCCATATAGTTAACTCTGGAATATAATTCCCATTGCCAATATTGCAAATGGTCTGGACATCGCGAGTCCGAATATAAAGCGAATGTGAATATTGTAAACGCAATATTCCGGAATATTTAAAAATTGACCCTACCGCCAAAAGAGCCCGATCAAAAGAAAAACCCGAAATAATAGTATCCGAGACCGATATTCGTAATATTTACAGAAAACGGATGGATGAGGTTCGTCACAGGGGAGAGACCGCGAAGGTTTCGCGACACAGAATCTAACCTCTGATTAAGACATTTTGTCAACGTGTTCAGATGGTGGAGAGATAAAAATTAACGACAATGCAGGGACAACAACGAAAATGAAACGTCACAGACGTAGTCGAAAAAGAAAATATTGCCGACAGAAATCACGTAACAAAAATTGAAGTGAGCAATGGACATGTCTTCAATCATAAAGGAGATATACCACCTTGTTCCGCAGCAGATGGGCAGCTAGGCAGCGAGTTCGCCTTAGCAATGGTGGAGAGGAATTTTTTACATCGTGACGAGTCACAATTACAGAACTTGGATATCGGCAAAGTGAGAGTTCATAAAAAAGGAAACAATTACGTCTTTGGATTAGTGGTAAAAAGATTTATCGATGACCGAGCACGGCAGAACGATGCGATCCGGTGTTTGAAAATTTTCGAGTCACTTTTAATGAAATTCGACATAATGGCGATTTTCGTAGGATATGATTATGATATATTTCCGAAACAAAAATGGTATGAGACACAAGAAATATTTGGAACAGCATTACAAAAAAAAAAAATTTAACAATAACTTTCGATCCTAAAAGAGAGAAACTTGAAACCTATGACGTATACCTCGTAGATATTATGATATACCAACACCGAACTGAAAAGATTAGGTGCAATGAACTTGACACAATCATAACACCAGTCCAAAGGATACTACGATAGGAAACTCAACATAGGACGTTTCCGTGTTGGAGAAAGGGTCTTTTTATTAAAAGAACCGGGACACGGGAAAATGGACGACGAATATGTCGGTCCATACGAAATTTTAGAAATCATAGGCGTACGCGACCTTAAACAAAGCATAAATGCACGAAAGAATAAAATAGTACACGTAGATAAGGTAAACAAGTGTTACGATCCTCTTCTTTATTTATCCGAAGAATAAACAAACAAAAAAATAGAAAAAAACGGAATTAGTTAATTAAGGATAGATGTGTATATTAGGGTTAAGTCTTGACAAATATGAACATTCAAGTTTATTAAAGAAAAAAAATAAAGGAATATACAACACGGAAAATACAATAATAATATTTTTTTTTTAAATTGCAGAGCGTACTTAGCCTAGACCCGAATTTTAAGGCCCGAGCATCGAGTTTGTTTCTCGTGACTTCGGGAACAATCACGACCAATAAAATAATAATTACTCAAACGTTATACAAACTAAATATCACGAAATTATTCATCAAACATTTTAACAACAGGTCATGAGACCTTAGAACACACTATGCCCGAAACGGGCGTAGAGAAATCTCGCGAAATGAACCACACGAAAAACGGGGTGTCATTCCTAGAAATCATTCAAAAGGCACGCGAGATCGCAACTTCAAGTGTGGAGAGAGAAACATCAACCCATATACAGAACAAATCAGTATATGTTGGGCTAGGTATACACGCAACAATTATCATAATGATTCTTGTATGGAGATATCTCCGATGGACATCTTCGTAAAACAATCATAGTAAAGAAATGCATTCCACTGATACCGCTACCTAGCGAAAGAAGAAATCGTAGTATTAGTGACACGAGGTGTGTCTATAACGCCGAAAATGAACATGTTCGATGGTAAGGCGGAATATAAAGTTATTTATTTATTTTATTTATAAACGGACATAAACTGCCCTTACAACTGCGTTATATTCTCTTGTTAATATATGATTTATTTTATGAATCAAAGGAGTTACTTTTTTTGAAGTCTTTTCGATTCTGAATCTAGTTTTATCAATAATCCCATAGTAACATAACGCAAACGAAGAGAGCCAAGAAAGGCATTTTTTATTATCGATCTGATATTCGGCCAAATTCTATTTTCAATTCATCAACTACAATGCTCTAGCAGTGACCTCATGTGATTAATAAATCACTGAGGGTGTTTCAAGTCCCACGCTCTAGCAGTGACTCTCGGTAACCCGTCGATTACGAGAGGTGTTTCGAGCCCCATGTTCCCAATTCATCATCTTTGACCTATACCTTTTACCGACACTTTCATTACTCAATAAAATATTGCTCTCTTCTATTTATTTAATTAATAATGATCAAGTATCATTATTATTTATAGATTACTTAAATACTTGGTAAAAGTAACTCTTTTGATCCGTCTGCAGCCGACTTCGATACATGTACCCCCATTCATTTTTGTTAATACATTTTACATTACAAACAAAAGTTAATACATTTAATTATCTGGATTACTTTACTTTGACCGATTGTATTGTTATGTTGTCTTCAGTGCCAGAGGCTTCTAATAGACATTCTTCTTCCTTAGTAACTGTTCGCGAGTGAGGTTCAAAAACCTTACTTAGATGGTTTACAAATGTTGTAGCTTTTTCCTCGTCAGTTCTGGCCCATTACTACATGATTTTCTGATAGGTGGTATAAATTTAATTGGGTGTTTTTAGTTGCCTTGTAGCTTTCAATAATGAGTACCCCGTTATTTCTGTTGGAGTTAATTCTCTTAGTTATCTTTGCGTAATATTGTGTTTTTCTATGTATAACATTTTTTTAAATTCTTTCGTTGCTCTATTTAATTTAGTTTATTCGGACGCAGTTATTTTTTTGGATTGTTTCGAATAGTACTTTACCTCTATATGTTGGCGTTGTCGATCTTGACCGTTGAAGTCTCCACCAGCTATAAATCGATTTCCTATGGTTTCAAAGATTTTCGAGAGAATTTCTTGTGTAATTGAATGACTTAGAGGTGTGGGGATCACATTTGGCATTTCTCTCACTCTGCATAGCTCTCACTCCGTGACGTCACAGCGTTGCCAAGCGCTGCTGCGCGGCTGCCTGCATGCAGCGATATAGAATTGCTTTCGTCGGCATTGAGAGCGGACGTACAGTCCGAATTAAAAGTCATTTTGAGAGTTACTTATGTGTTTTAGTGTGGTTATTTCCAACTGTCGATAAGTCAAAAAACGTTTCTTAGATTTTTTCTTTCGTCCATATAAATATATAAGTTTTTGTAATTTTTTGATGGTAAATGTAAATTGTTTTTATACAAATTTTGCTTGACGTTCTGACGATTTAAATGAAAAGGAGATTATAAGAAGAAGATGGGAAGGAAGTACTTATGTGTTATTAATTTCTTCGGTTTACGGATCCTCAAGTCATAAGAAGACCATCCCTGATTCCATTCGGTTTTGGCCTTTTAGGCATGCGTGGCATGGCAAAATCACACAGTGGTGACCCCTACAGAACTTTTTCCTGAGGAAGGACGCGGCCAACCAGCTCCACGAGAAGACGCCATTCTGCCAATTTTGCTGCCCTGTAAAGACGACGTCGTTATTTCTGAAGGTCCTGTCTGCATTGCTGAGGAAGACGATGAAAAGCATCATCGACCGTATGTGGTACAGCAGCGTCGTCTAAAGACTTAAGAATTATAGAAATTTTTACCGCATGGACAATCGCAGACACTACTGCCGGTACGCTTCGTTTGTTGATCGCACGATCGAAACGCGTGCAGATAATTACAAATTATTTTGTCGCAAATTCGCGCTCGGAGACCTCGATTACGTCATCGCATACATAGAAGACATTTTAATAGCTTCGGCATCCCCGGAGGAACATCTCCAGCATTGCCGAACTGTGTTCTCGAGGTTAAGGGAATTAAACCTTCGACTGAATGTTGATAAATGCGTGTTCGCAGTTTCCGAACTTGAATTCTTAGGATACACGATCAATAACTCGGGCATTTGCCCCAATCAGGAAAAAACGAATGCGATCGTGGAGTTCCCAAAACCTCGAATCATTGTTGAACTCCGTAGATTCCTCGGTATGGCTAATTTCTACCGGCGATGTCTGCCCCATGCCTCCAGTATGCAAGCTGTCCTATCGGAACTTGTGCGCGATTGTCGGAAAAACGATCCCAGAGAGTTTGAGTGGTCAGACGAGGCAGAGCGTGAGTTTGATCAAGTTAAAAATGATTTATCCAACGTGGCCGTTTAAGGGGTTGCACCACAGTAGCAGGCCTAAAATCATGTACATTTTCCATAATTTTTTTTCACACGAAGACAACGTTTATTTACACAGTTTCGGGATATTAATTACATGTATTAAAGTATAAGAAACCATTCTTTTTAAAAATTTTTTTAGTCAATATGGCCGCCCACAGCCCGTTACCGGCGGCACCTTTTTTATGGCTCCACTGCATGCAAAAGTACGGCTTCATTTTCGGACCTGGAACAAAACAAAAAATTACTTGTTATTTTATATGAAAATATCTAACAAAGTACACATGCATTTTTGAAAATATTGATTTTTTACGAAATGGCGCGCATTTGAATTTGAAGTGCTATTTTCGTCAAAAAATCGCTGATAAAAGTCCTCGTGGAATGAACAGTTTTTCCTTAATTGAAAAAACCATGGGTACTTTATTGCAAAAAGTAGTTTTAACGATTGGGAGAAAATTTCAAGTCGATCGGATAAAAGTTGTGGACGGGATGTTGCATGCAGATTTCAGAAGACCGGTTTCGAGAAAAACGCGTTTAAAGTTTGACATACAAGTTTTTTGTTATTAAAGCGAAAAAATCGACGTAACAAACATTTTTACCATTAGTCTGCGATGCCAGCACCATAAAGTTGCCCTTCCAACTCAACATTTTGGTCTTATTCCGCTTTTCTAAGTGACTTCTTGCTCGAGCGCGCCTTTCTCACTGCATCCGCTAACGACCGCTCGGTGTACTGGACGCAGTGTGCATCAGCTTTCAGGCAGAAATTATAGCACTTGGGCCCTATGGTCATGCCTAGCACTTGCATGATTTCCATGAATATCAGCAGACGTTTGGAGCACGACACTGCCACTAGAAATGTTCTGGGAGCCAAGCGCCACACTGCCGAGTTGAAGCTTTGCAATGGTTTGAAAACCACACTAAAATTTACCGACCCTGATGCTTACGAAACACTACACATTTATTTCTACCTAATAATAATTCGTAATTCGCTTCGCCAACGAGAACCGCGAGACGCGGCTATTGTACAAACTCTGTACGGATCGCGAGCGAAGAGTGCGTTGCGCATTTTCTTATTTTTTCTTTCCAGACTTCTGACTGCGTGCTCGCAAAACGACGCCGCGGTTCAAAGCACGCTGGGTAGCGCTTACGTGATTTTCGAAATTCATGTAAACAAAAGTTGGCGATGTCAAGGCCATAACTGCCTCAATATGTATTGCTCGAGTAGCCATACATACAAAAATGGCAATGTACGCCTTTTTTGCTTGATGTCCGCGACCAGCGAAGGCGCGAAATGGAATGGGTCCGCCATAGTCGATGCCGACCCGAAAAACTGGGCGAATGGGCGTAACTCTCTCTCTCTCTCTCTATATATATATATATATAAGTATGTCAATCGGTCACTTTGATGACAGGTACTAAAAACGTTGCGAAGCAATATTTTTACAGCCTCATAGTTTTCGATGTCCTTGAAGGTCATGTGAAGGTCTCTCCATTTGACCGTGAAGTGGTTCTTCAAGGTCATTTCAAGGTCATCCTACATTTGACAGTAGAATCGTCTTGTATGTCGTTTTCGATTTGATCTTGAAAAACCATTTCAAGGTTAAATGGGGATGACCTTGATCTTATGGTTTGATCCCTGGAGGTCAAGGTCGCAACCTATGGAGAAGTCGAATTTTACATATATTTGCAGCAATAATACGGGCTGCACAGATCGCGCCCGTTGCAATGAATTTAAACGTTGGAAAATTTAGCATTGCAACTTCAGTATCCTGGTTTTCGTAGCCCAAGTTTTTCGTAGTCATCGAGAAACTGTTTGTACGATTTACCCTCCGACGGCTTCGATGAATCATCTGATGAGTTATCTCTCTAAGGATATGATGCACTTAAATGTGGCCGTTTGGCGCTCAACGGGCCGTCTATCGGAGTTGTGGTGTATGCATTAGACTCCCGCATAGTAGAATCATCACAAGCTTCATGTAAGAGTGTGTATTGTCGCAAACCATAACATGAACAAGAGTGTGCACTCTTACAATTCTGTTCCCCATGTCTTGTCGAGAGACAATTTTGCGACTAATTGTTCAGTGAATGTTTTGCATTGATACAACGCGTGTATGTCAGAACAAAAGGGATATTTCATTTTCGACTTAGTCGCTAAGTGACGACGTGTGTATTGATTTGACTGGCGATGTTGTTTTTAGCGAAGCTCTATTATATACCGCCGATGTTTCGAATGAACAAACTCAAGATACGTTTTTAGTTGTTCCTAAGTCGCGTATTGATTTTTTGCGAATGTAAGGTCAAACGTTTCAAGCATCTCGCGATCGAGACATTGCGTAATCAAGAACACCGCACATCATCGGAAATTGGACGACCAAGTTTTCGCAATCCTTCAATTGATTCATGCGCAACATATAGGAATTTCTCTTTTAACATTTGGTGGTTCAAATTTTATTATTGTATGTAATAGACGATTTATCTTGTAGATATCTTGATTGTTTATTTTTGTTTCCAACTCAACTGTAAATAACGGTAGTGGAGTTTTTGCGATGTGGTGTCGCATGTTGTAAATACGCAGAATTTTGTGTCCATGCTCTTCTATGGCACTTTTTAATTCCTCTATATCAGTTGTGGGATGCATACTGCACAGGATAACTTTGAAGACTTTTTCTTCTTTAAGTTGGTACGTGTAAAACTGAGTTTTCCTCTCTTTTAGTGTATTTACTATAGGTAGGTATTTTTCAGAACTTAGAGGTTGAATTTTTACTTTGTTTTGTCCCAGAACTTTGATAATGTAACTGTCTCTAGCTATCTGTTTAAGGAGATCTTCTAGTGGACGGATGTTTTCCACATTATTCACAAAGATAGGAGGTTTTATTTTTACTTCGCTTACCTCCATTGCCTCGCCGTCCTGATTATCGCTTTCAGGCCGCAGCAACTTATATTTGTTACTGGTCTTTGTTGGTGCAATTAATCAGTTTGATATCTGTGCTTGCCTTTCATAAGTTTTTTGGATTTGGTTTTCCGGGCTATTTCTCGGTCTTTTACCCATTGCTGTTTTCCATTGTTCTGTGGTATTCGATATTGTTTCGGCCATATTGCCGATATCTATTTTTGTGATTGCATTCACAAACAAAGAAACATAACATCACAGTTATGTTTCAACCACGGAGTAAGAGAAAAGGAACTCATACTCTATGTCTTTCCTGTCAAAAAAGTGGTCTCGATTTTGGCTCAGCTAAAAGCGATAGTGCACATAAGTGACTAGATCGCCCCTTGCAGGCAAAGCGCTTACTTCTTCATGTGCGTGTGTATTTTGTACATGTGTGCGACCCTGTGCCGTTAATGAAATGAAATCCACTTATTTGACAATTAAACAAAAAATTTTATTTTATTTATTTATTTATTACATAGTTATATAGTTATAAATATTACAAAATTATTTCGGTATGGATCGTTTCCGTTTTTCACAACAGGCGCGCTTCGATCGCTTATTGTCAATTTCGGCTTTAGTTGACCCAAAATCAGATCCACTTTTATTACCGGAGTGTGAGCTCCTTTTCTCTTACTCCGTGGTTTCAACTAACTAACCGTTATCCGTATGTTTGGTAATTTACGGTGATTTTAAAATATGCGAGTTAGACGTAAACACTCGAGCACACGCCTGTTTAGCTCGACTGTTAGTTAGCGACTGACTAAACAGCATGTGAGCGAATTAATCATGGTTTTTCGCGAACTTGATTAGGTGAACTAATTACTGTTTTTTACCTGATTAACCAGAGCCAACACAGTTTATTAGAATCATACAATTTTATTGTGTTTACAAATATACATTTAATTCGCATTATGCGCACGTTATTGCGAACTTATCGTTAACATAATGAAGCAATGACTAGCCTTAAATGTAGAACGACATCACATACATACCCTGGTAAAAATGGAGCATACGCATACACTCAAAACGTCCGAAATCCTCTTATAATACGCTTAGAGAAAGATGTACGCTTCTTCAAGCGGAACGCAAGCGTCAATTCGGACACCGATTTTGACCAACCCTGCTTAAACATTCCCATCGAAATGATTGAAACTATTGAAACAGATAAAAATTCAATGGGATTTGATCGACAAGTTAGGAATCAAAAATTGATCCAATTGAAAATGAGATTTAATAGGATTTTAATGGAAATAACACTTTAATAATAAGTGATGCGTTATACGCCTATTGAAAGAAAATAGGATTGAATCAGATATCATAATAATTTACATTAAATGGGATTCAAACGGTTATAACCTCGTTCATATTCAATGGGATTTGATGAGAACATCGTCCGCTCTGACTTAAATGGGTTTCTGTCGGATTTCCTTCGATACGAATTGAATGCGATTTGATCGTCCAGATCAACAGGATTTCAACGGAATTTGTCAGTTACGGTTTAACAGGATTTAATCGGAGATGCACACATTTCGATTTGAATGGGATTATGTTAGGTTTTATACGATGTATAGAATTTCCCGATTCTTTGCTTCCATGAATCAAACTCAATAAAATGAAATTAAAGTGTTACGTAAAAAACGTGAGGTCGAATTAAAAATTTTTCTTTACTGATTTCAGTAAGATTTTATTACGTACCGACGCATCCAAATTCGATAGGATATTTCCTTTTAAAATATACAGTACCGAATCAGTTATAAAGCATCAGGAGTTCAATAGGATTTAAATGGAAATGTCCTTTCTCGGATTCGAGTGGGTTTCTATCGGATTTCAACCGATGCCTCTTCAATGGCGTTGAATCAGTCATTTTCGACTGCTGATTTTAATGGGAGATTATTACTACAAAGTTCAATGCGATTCCCTGGCAAAAATAGAAGCATGTCGGTATGCTTAAAAGTGCAAATTCACGGTTATTTCTCCATTTTAAGTGTATTAAAGCATTCTATAAGCGTGAATTTGTACTTTTCAGCGTACGGTACGCTTCCATTTTTACATGGGTTTAATCGGTTATTTTCACTTGAAATATATATGATTAAATAGGTTATGCGACGTCTGTCATTCAATGAGATTTTACTGGAAATGTGCGGGCACGAATTTGAATGGGATTCTATTAGATGTCGATCGATACCCGTTAAATGAGATTCAATCCGAAATCTTTCTTTACTGATTTCAGTGAGATATTACGTACCGACGCATCCAAATTCAATGGGATTCAATAGGATATTTCCATTTGAAATATACAGAACCGAACTCGAGTTGAACTCCTGATGCTTTACAACCGATTACGTAACAGTTTACTTTCTTTTTATTGAGTATGATTCCCGGTAGCAGAGAATCGGGAAAATAATTGGAATTATTGGATGACTCAACGTCTGGTCTGTAAGTATATCCTTTTATTATTTCGAAACTGCCAACTGTCGGTGTACACTAAACGGTATGTGAGTAAGTCCGGAATTGACACAGGTCCGCGGAGTGTCTCGAGGAGAAAGAATAGTATTCTAAGTCCTGATTCCGATTCTATTCGCGAGATATTTTGCGTTCGGAGGTTCAGGTAACTCTGCCTGGGCAATGCGATTGCCCTTCTTACGTCGGTCGGTTTTCCTAAAAGCTATCGTTCACTACGTGATTCGACATTATTACTTCACGTGTGTGTATGAAACTAATATTTGATTTCGGTACCAGCGACGCTCGAGTTACCGAAAAAATCGTTGAGCGTTCTCCTTTCCAGATGACGTGTTCGACTTCAATTGTCTTATTTAGATTAGATTTAAGAATAAAATTACAGATGATACGAGTGTAGGATCCTGCATAACGTGTCCGGGGTTAGAAAAAATTGACGTTCCACCGTCAATTATGTACAACTCAGACCGAAACGCGCGTATCTTAAATATAAACTCGTGACCTCCAGTTGTCTGAAGTTAGTAATGTTTTACAAAGAAATATGAGTCTTCTTATACATTTAAAAGTTTTCTTAGTATATGCTTAGTGAAACATATGTTCCTTCTTAAAATATTAGTAGTTATACTCCTATACTCAATTGCTTTCCATAAGTTCACAACATTTACTATATGGAAAGTCTTACGCACGTTTTAACCTACTAGTTTATAAAAACTAACCTGCCTTTTGAATGGTTTCTTGGAATGACACCCCGTTTTTCGTATGGTGCGTATCGCGAGGTTTCCCTACGCCCGTTTCGCAGATACTGTGTTCTAGGGTCTCGTGACCTGTGTTGTTAAAATGTTCGACGATTAATTCCATTATATTTAGTTTGTATAACGGTTGAGTAATTATTATGTTTTTGGTCGTGATTGTTCTCGAACTCACGAAAAATGCATTGGATGCTAGTGCCTTAAAATTCAGATTTAGGCTAAGTATCCCAGTGCCATTCAAAACTTGAGTTATCCTGGGTTTGTCTTTGTACATAAAGTGTATTGCGTCGTTACTCGGAACTGAGAAAATCCATTTGTTCGGTGACTCCAGTTGAACCCAGAATGAATGATTTCAGTTAGCTATTTGTATGTGGCACGCTTGAAAATCGTGAAATACAGGCTTGGATATCAGTCTCCCCTCACATTCGCTTTTCTCGTTTATCAAGTAAACTGGGGAGTTTATCGAACAGATACGAATTTTTTTAGTTCGCTTACAGTTTCACTTACGCTTACAGCTTACAATTTCAGTTCCCTATGATTTTGTTTGTTAGATGTATATATCGATCTCTATCGCTTGATATTCCGGTGTATGTATGAAACGACATATACGTTTCTAGGCGCGATGCGGGGAAAACCCCACTAAGGGGGCCGAGCGGAGTAGGAGCGGCGCGTTTACCATACGCGCACACGACGCTCCGAAGTAGGGAGCCGCGCCTTGGGGGTACCGGCGCATAGGCCTTCTACACCGATGCCCCACTACGGAGGCCCGAGCACAATAGAAGCTCGGGCTATACATACGGAGTCCCGACTGCCGAGAGACAGAGTTGGTCTCTCCCATCATTCCGGAAAACACTTTCCTGACTCCTAGCGACTGTGACGTCTTGCGCACAGCCCATCCTTCCGATCGTGACGCCTTGCGCACTATTTCCGTTCCTTCCGCACTGTGGTGAAGTCTTTCTCACCACAGCCAGTCCATCCTTCCGATAGTGACGTCTGTCGCACTATCTCCGTTCCTTCCGCACTGTGGTGAAGTCTTGCTCACCACAGCCAGTCCATCCGCTAGTGGCTTATTGCGCACTATCTCCATTCCCGACCGTCCTGTGATGCATTCCCGCTCACCACAACTCATCCGTCCGGTAGTGACGGCCAGCAGTACTTCCAGTCCGGAATCGTGCCTTCTCGCGCACGACCAGTCCAGGAGAACTAGCCGCCCAGCAACTCCAGTCACCAGACCAGCCATACCGGCCGTCGGTGTTTATCCGAGCTAACATTAGTCTTAAGTGCGTTTTTGACCCGTTGGGTCCAGCTATCAATTGTAAGTGTCTAAATAAAACTTGTGGATCAGTTCATTCAAAAACCTATCTTGGCAGTGACTCGCAGCTTCTCCGAACCCTGGAACACCGACTGTACGAGGCAAGGAGAAGTCTGCCGATTCACCGGCAAAAACTGCCTTTACATGTAGTATTCGGAAAAAGAAATACTTTTTTACGCGTGTCTTTCCCGATTTCGTATTTAACGGAGGAAAGTAATGAAATCTTAATCGCGTATATAATAGTGTTGGCGACGTAGAATATATTGGTCTCCGAAATTCTTAATAGTTAAAAAATATAGATAGTTTTACTTGCCTCATAACTACTTGGTTCTACCGGCAAGGTCCCTCACAGGACAACACAAAAACAAATACATGTACCGCACTAACATATTTATAACAACAAAATCGGCCCCATGACCGGTTAAATCGGCGGTCTAGCCGTAGCAGGCGGACCGCTAACCGGAAGATACGTTCTATCATTTGTTATTTTTCAGTACCCCCATTTACAATATTAACTAAATATAAGTTACTTGTTACGACGCTCTCGATCATTTTCTTTATGATAGGTGGCTGTGGGTTATGCAAGAAGTGGAAAAGAAGAAGCAAGTTGGCAATGCGGAGGCTCGATTATCTCAAAGAGCTTTATCCTGACGGCAGCTCACTGTTTGGAGTCCAAGGATGAGTTTAGTGTTTTTCTAATATTTAGTTTTCATATTTACTTATATTCAAATTGCACATTATAAAAAGTATTTAAATTTTCTTTATAAAGTCATAATAGTATACTTTGTACCAAGAAATCGTGGAGTCGATCTATTAATTTTTACGTATTAATTCCTCGGTCATTTTAGCATACGAGTCGAAACTGAGAACATAAAA
>JAPYZR010003585.1:0-18008 GCA_030522945.1 Trichopria nigra
ATTTGATGAATTTGTCATTGCAAAATGGCCATTTTATTGCAAAATTCCGATTAAAACGTTCTTGATTTTTTTTCTTGGAAACTGTACATTCTATGAAGATATTTTCAGGAATAAAAAGTTCTTAGAATCAGCTGAAGAATGCATGTGAATTTTTTCGAAACCTTTTGAGCAACTTTTTTCATTTTACAACCATTTTCGGAAAACAATTTTTCCGATGAGTATGCTGTTTCTGGATAAAAGTACCGAAAACGTCATATATATATATTATCCGTTGACTTTGTTTACGGCTAACAGAGACGTTAAATGAAAGAATTCAGAAAATTGTCAAGAATAAAAAGTGTTTAGAATCAGCTAAAGAATGCATATGAATTTTTTCAGATTTTTTTGAGCAAAGTTTTTCCGTCCCAAAGGGGACAAGTGTCCCAACGAAATATGAAGAGAAACTGGTATATATATATACTGAACGAAAATTTGTAACGATATATATTACAATTATCACTTTTCGATTAATCAATTACACAAATTCAGTACCAAACTGAATATTGCAAATAGAACAGTGAAATTTTCGATCGTTGAATACAGTTATTTCTAAATACAGCAACTATGACATAAAACCGATTCTTATTGTTAATATTGGGTATTTTTATAAGTATGCAGTGTTCTCCTATAAATTAGAACCAAATAACTCATTTGTATATAAAAATACACAATGTTAAAAAAATACATGATATGTATATTTCAATTGTTTTCACTCATTTTAAATCCATCACTTTTCATTCAAAAATTTTTTCCCTTTAAAATTTCTTTATTTAAAATTTCGCATTCGCACCTCACATTTTAATGAAACGATTATTTTAGGTTTAAAATCTACGGACGAAAAACTTTTTTTTGCATATAAAATCTGAAATTAATATTTTTCGATTAAACTGCATTCGATTTAGTTCCAAGTATGAATTTATTTCCATCGATATATAAATGCGATTCTATCCGTTTTTCTATGCAACCATTATAACTTCATAGTCTATATACACCCAGTAAACGAAAAAGAACTAAAAAGAATTGGGTGTCGTGAAAATTGAATTGAAGACAATGGGGAAGCATTCAAAAGTATTCACTTGAACACGAATTCTTCTGAATTCTTACCCATTGTTATCAATTCAAATTTCAGTACCTCGATTCTTTTTCGTTTACTCCTGGGTATAGAAATGTAATAATTGCCTTATCAATTTTAATACAATTTAACGAATTCAAAGTACGAATAGGAATGGATGAAAATTTTTTATCCAATTCCGCGATTTACTGGGTGAGAGGAACGACCAATGGAATTTAGATGAATAAAAATCTATTGAAAAATTCTGAATCCATTTAAATCCATTTTCAATTATTGGGGCTGATTGTAACTTTTACGTGGCAAATTGTCCATCATAATTCTATTATATCGACGCATTTCAATTATACGCCCAACATATTTTCATGGAGAATTATTCGTCCTATATAATAGATATATATATCGCGTTAATTGTTCAACAAACGTTACACAACGGTTTCTTTTTTTTTTTTTGTACCGATTGGCGACGTTTAATTACATAATCGTTATCGATATTGATAAATAAATGTTTGCAAATTTTCATGAATATCGACGAATAAAGAACATATCACCCCGCAAGAGTTTCATTACGTATTCATTAGGAATAAAGAGACTGCGTAGTCTAATTTACTTTCCGAGTAAGATAAACACAATTTAGTCATTGCCTAAAAATAATCAATTCTACAATTACAAAAGTAACGAACGTATAATTGATTGTAAAACCACCTAATTACTTCACTTAATTATTTCGAATTAAATATATTTACGATTCATATATGGAACGTATATATATTTTATTATTAACTGTTTGTCGTTTAATCTAACCCAAAATATAGAGGGCGCATAATTGAATGCAATAACAATATTATGTAACGAGTGCCATAACGTCGTCATTATTATATACGTTCGATATATAAGAAGAATAAAAAGACTCCGTTTTCACAAAATATATATAGAATCGAAGTTTTCTGCGATTGTTTCGGAATCGGCGGGAAAACAAAGGACTATATACAGTATATTCAATGTAGTATGTATATATGCGTGTATAGCTATTTTCCAACTCAGGAAACTCGCGCGAAAGCAGATGGTGCGCGCGGGATCACGCGGGCAAAATGTGTGTGTATATATATATACAACAATATAAGCCTTCGTGAGATAATACATGGATGATGGCGGATGATGATAATAAGAGGCGCAAGGGAGAACAATGAGTATAGAGTGTATAATACACAGGTGTGAAATGATGCAACGCACTTGGCCGAAAATCTCGTGATAAGGACGGCGTTGACAGCGGTGACAAACAGAAAGTGCAGAACGTGGGTTCCGGAAGCGAGGATGGCGACGACGAAGCCGGCGAAGGTTCCGACCCACTGCTTCGTCGATGGTGCTTGGATCTTTCGATAGACAGATCCGAAAAACACACACGACAACAATAGCGACACGTACAATATATCGTCCCACATTTTTACCGAGTTTTTGATTATGTGTAATATATGTATATATATCGTGTGCGCCTTCCCTTCTCCCTCGTTCGCGAAAACCGTGTATAAAAGATTCGGATTTCAGGAACACGCGAACGGCGATTGTTGCCGAGTATCACCGACTCGCGCCGAGATCCTGATGTGTGTATATCGCTTCACGACTATAGGTTCTCGGCCAACAACCGCCCGGCTACTGCGGATTATTATATTTATTATATGTATGTCATCAGCTGCTGCGTCCGTTTCTCGGGCTTCTCCGCCGTGTATATATATGTATACAATGTAGGGACGAGGTCATCGTCGTATTGCTGATGGCCATTGTATTATTTTGCTTTATTTTATCACCGTCAGACTAGAGATTGGACGTTTCAATCATCTGAAATCCAAATTCTAATTATTCATTGGTTAAAGTTCGATATACATATAATTAATAATTTATGTATTTATGTAATTTTATTGTTGAATTCGGCACTATATATATATAACGCCGACGAATGAGGGTGTATTTTGAATTTCGAACATTTCGAATGTGTAACGCGGCCATTCAAACTTGATATGGTAAAAGTGACTAAGTACCTTATATTACTATAACCTATAAAAAGTTTTTCAAATTGTGCGCAAACGATGAATTTTTTGTAGGAAAATGCATGAAAAATGAAACTTAGGTATCTAAGCGAAAACTGCGGTGAAAATAAAATGTACTCGGGTTCGGCCGTTCTCATCCATTTTATATAGGTACACGATTCGCCGACAACTTCGGTACGAATAAAAACGATATATATCGATATATTTCAATTGTTCATCGAATGCACGTTATGCGTATTTTTTCCATTTTTGATGAGCACTCGCCTTATTTTTAAGATCAATAAATAAGTTTCGACCTACCGTTGATGCATATGTTCAAATATTAACATAAATATCCTTCGCTCATTATGAATATATGTACCAGCGAAGAGCATATATATTGCGCTCAAAGTTTCTAGTGAACAGCCGCTCTATGCATGCGCGAAAAAGTTACGAAATCAAGCAAGCCACATATATATGTATGTGCAGGATGTACACATGGAAATCGGCACAGCCACATAATATGATGACGATGATATGACAGTAAATGACAACTGCATGATATATATCACAGAGTATAACGGATGTTTACTTTTGACATGAAGCATGTCATCGACGAATCTGCTATAATGCTATTGTATATGAAGGGCGGTGTCCCAAAAGTTTGGAAAGGGTACTGTAACTTTTGAAAGAGAAAAATTTTCGAAAATCGCTGAAACACGTGAAACGATTTTTCTAAAAATCTATTTTTTCTGAGGGGTTCCAACCCCTACACCCCAAGAGGGGGCGTGGCGTACGAGGGGGGATGAATATCTTAAATGGCAACATGGGTCGAGTGGGGGCTCATTTGACAGGTCTTTTCGAGACGAATTCAAAACACCTAACTTTTTAGCAAATAAGGATTTCGAAAATCGACGAAAGATATTGTGAAACAAGTTTTCAAAAGACCTATATTTTGCACGGGTAAATAAACAACACTTTTAGAAACTTGTTTCTAAAGGTCATCATGTACATCGTCGAAGATTTTAATAAGACGAGTACATATTTTTAAAAACTTACTGTATTTTAACACGTGTTAACCGTGTTAACTATTTTATAAGCATCAAATCGCAGTTGTTTATTTTAAACAGCCACTGCCTGTTCCATACTTCGAAGCCTCACTTGTGTCTTGTGTCGACCTGATAATCCTGATGATCCTGATATATATATGTAGCGTCGTGCCGTCGTATAAGTCAGAACATATAAGTTTTACATTCGTTGGAATAAAGGGAATAAAGTCCTCATGCAGTGCCCAGTACAGTAGTACACATACTAATTATATGTAGTACATACATACAAGTCAGTACACGTTCTAAACGGATGAGAATTGGTGCATTGGTTGTTGTCGGTCATTATTTAAACTCTGTATTATAGTTATAGTTATATAGTCGCTTTATCATTGAGAAGTGAACGTGAGTGCGCGGGAGTGGGACGCGATCAGAGAAGTACATAGAGTTGCAAGAGTAATCACATTGAGCGCGATTTCCTGAAACTATTTGTTTTATTCTCGCAAAGTCGTTGCGAAGTCGAAAAACATGATGAACGGCACAATGGCGATGGTAAGTACATACATTTATATTCCGACAGCGTATAAAGCATAAAGTAAAAAAAACAAATTTACCGGAGTCCCGAACCGAAGCTTCATGGCGACATTTGCTTTAATGCCGCTGAAAGCTCATTGTTGCATAGCGTAATAAGACATTGGCATCAAAAAGTTGAAAACAAAATTGTGATATCTACAATTTTTAGTGGTTTTCCCTCTCTCTCTCTCTCTCCCTCTCTCTATCTTTAAAACGGGGAACATATTACAAAAATAAATTTGCTGCTCAAAAATTTTTCATTTTTTTCTATTTATATTGTTTTTCTCGGACAAAGCTTGTGAAGCCTTGTAAGAAAATGCTACCCCACAAAGCAAATGATATCCTGAGAGTGTCATTTGCTATCCGGGGGATCTCGTGAGAATATATAATTTGTTATATGGTATGGCATGCTATGTACATACTCACACACACACACACACACACATATATATATTTTTTTAAATTTTTATTTATGTATTTAGGCAAGTTATTGTAAAATAAATAAAATATGTATTCTCGATGTGGACCTTACCTTACTGTTTTGCTATCTGGGTTGTAATTTCTTATTATAGTAAAAATCGTTTTATGGAATTGTTATTTTAATTTAGTTAATTCTGTAGTATTTCATTATTTTAGATATAATAATTATATATATAGAGCACAGGAAGATATACAGACACGTTGTACGTAGAGAAATTTTTTTGAATGAGCAGGCTTGTTTCATATCACGAAAGCATGCGTCTCATGCAAATTCGACACGTACATGTACCGAAAAAGCACAACAGAATACCAAATTGGCATGAATCCCCTTCTTTTTTTCAAATCGGCTGCTAGTTTCAGAATCATAATCTTCCGTTATAAAGAATTTTTATGTGAGTTACGTTAATATCGTCCACATCCCTTACTCCCATTCACAAGTGTAGTATGTGTAATTATAATACATTCTGTCATATATAATTGTGTTTGTTAACTAAAAATTGTTACGAAAGATCTTTTGTTGATTTAATTGTGCTGATCAATCAATTTATTAATATATTAATAAAGCAAAAAACAATAGATTTTAATTCTTATAAGTTTTGGTGTGACCGTGACTTTATTTTAGATGCCATAAGTGACCGAAAATTTTATTAACCTTTCGGGTTTACAATTCAATGGATAACTGTTAAGTTTTTGGTTACTTTTGGCATCTAGCATATATTTTGAGGACAGCTGTAATTATGTCCAGAATATAAATTAATTATATTAACCTGTTTTGTACTTTGATTTAATTTATTTTGATGCTTCTTTACAGGCACCGATGCAGACCAGTGGTGAACCAGTGGCAAAGAAGACTCGAATAGAAGGTATATTGCTATAAAATGGTATTCAACTAAAGTAGGAGATTATACGCTTGTAAGCGTATTACAATCCTAATGATTTAATGCAGCGATGACAGAAGCTGTCGACTCTATATATAGATTGTATTACGAAGGATAAAACGATGCATTAAGTGCATCAATGATTTTATACTTTTCGCAATTAAATGGCTTATTGCGATTTGTGCGTAGTTTTGCGGTAGGATAGGGCTCTAGGCTTACCGATGCCCCAGAATAAAACTAATGTATGGTTGTCCTTTTGTTCTGAGATGTTACAGCGGGGAGACAGTACAGAGACTGTGGCCTTCGACTGAGCTGCGATCATGAGCGTGTGCCAAACAAAGAAAGAGAACGCTACATTCGTTGAACAGAAATCTGAGTTTTTGAAAGCTTCCACAAACCAGGCATTAAAAATGCCAAGCATCGAATATTTGTGCACTTTAGATAGGTTAGCATTATAGGGTAGCTAATTTCTTCAGTCTTGTTAAGTATGAGTCTTACGAATGAAAAGTAATAGCTTTAATTACTTGAACATCTTTTAATTAATTTACATTTAAGGTTAATATATGTTTATTTTACAAAAATTTCAAACCTTACGGATTTACATTTCATTAATGATTCATACTTCGCACAGGCAGTGGCGATATAATGTTACAAGTAGAATATTAAATATTTTTTTAATGTAATGTTTAGATGAAAAACGGAGCAGGTAAGTTGATGACAAAATTATGTTTTTTTCAGATCATGTATTCAAACCTTAGAATTTATTAAAATCGCCATTGCTTGGAAAGGATAGGGGGTTAGGGCTTTAAAGTTTGCATAGGTTGGCAAAGGCAAAGTTTACAAAACTGGCGCAGCAAAATACACTGAGAGTGTTCTTCTTTGCTTTGTGCTTACAGATTTCTGCGTTCATCAAGTCTCTCGGATAGTTTGTGCGCGCATCTTCGTTGCTAGTTCCTGAACACGGTTAGATGTTAAACAATGAAAGGCTCAGAAGCCATAACGTCTCACTGAAAATATCAAAGTTTGAAAAATCGCATAAAACAATCTAAACGATTAAAAGAACCTTATCAAGCATCACGTATTTTGATTTCTGTTTCAGAGTATCTAGCCGAGCCAAATTGGTGGCCATTAAAGAGTATTTCCCTCTCGATAGTCTGATTCTAATATTGCGTCGGTGTAGGTAAAACTGCAAAACGTGAAACTTGTCTCTCGGTCAAAGTATCGAAAGTTTACATTCGTTCACTCGTCCTAATGCTTTATTTTTTAGTAATGTATATAATCTAAACATTTGATTATCGGCTAGGCAATGTTGACAAATCCGTATCTTGATTGTTTTAATTTCTTTGAACTTACAGTTTCATGGAGGTGCCATCTCTGGATGCTGCCACGAGGCATCGTTACTATTCTGTATAAATCCTGTATGTTTTCCTTAAATCCTTACCTAAATCCTTCTGCTTTTCATTCTGTCTCGTCGAAATCACTTTTGACGGATGCGCGAATCTTCAATTTGTTGATGGTGCAGTTGTTACATTTGATACAACTAATCGCCTCAGACGTTAATACTCTGGAGATATCCTATAACCACTTTTCTATTTGTCATTGTGCTTTGACATTCTTGAATTGTCTAACTATGACATTCAATACCTCGAGGTATCGAATGAAACATAAGATACTTCGGGCATCCCGATATTACCTCCAACTAAAAAATAAACTATCCTTTTTTACGTTCGCGATGGTCGAAGTATGATTGGTGGATGGTATTTCTAAAAACTTCAATTAACCGGTTATTTTTTTCTAGGACATGCTTTGGATTTCTTGCCAGGCCCAATTTACGATCTCAATCAAACAGGCCAAGTCGTTCCAGGTATGAACTGTTTATATAATTAAAACTAATTTTGTACTTATATCTAATTATTTTCATCAATCAGAGCTAACTTTGATTCACCATAATGTATTTAGATTTTAAGAGTTATTTTTAGATTAACTTTATTAGTGCTGAATTTCAATAGCAACATTATGTGATGAAAATTTGTAAAGTGACAATATTATAACATCCTTTCAATAAAGAAAGATTGAAAGTCGATTACCATTTGAATGAGCCTTTGCTGATAAGATCTGATAAATTTCTAAACAAATTTAAAACATAAAAAAATAAGTTTGATGTATTTTTCACATAATATTTTTTATCCAAATCTACAGGACCGGGTGCAAAGTACTTATCTTTGCCTGGAATCCTGGGTGCTGGGTTGCCAAAAATCTCATCCGAATCTCAAGATTCCGTGAATCGGGCTAAAAAGTATGCTATGGAACAAAGCATCAAGATGGTCTTGATGAAACAAACCTTAGCTCATCAACAACAAGTAAGAAAATCATTTATGTATAAAATTTACAATACTTTTATAATTCTATTTGTTTGTATGTTTTTGAATTAATAGGGTTTTTAAATAATATTGATTTTTTTTTTAAACGAGGCTTAAATTATAGCATACTTTATGTTTCATTTTGGTGTGCCAAATTTGGATGCCACTGTTGAGTTACATAAATTAATGCAGGAAGAATTGATCTATGAGCTATGTTGCTGTACATTATTCATTCTTAAGATATCTATCCGACATTTATTTCAACGAACAAAACTTACTCGATATGTACATAACTATATTTTGAAGTAAATCATTATTTTAAAATTGTTTTTAAAAAGTATGTTAAGTTACAAAATTTGTAATTCATTAAACTATCCAATATTGAGCAATCAATCATTTAACTTCCTAGCATACGAGTTTTTTTTAAATTGTACAATTTACCGAAGAGCAAAATTTTAAAAGTAAAAGATTTACACTAATAAAACACTAAGTTAATTCAGAAATATACAAAAAATAAAGATAATTGAATAATAATTAAACCTTTGAAGCGCTTGCATTTGTACAACGTATATAAATGTTAGTATTTAGTCTATTAATTATTAATAAATGATTCTTGACCGTTTGTTTAATAAAGTTCAAAATTGAAAGCGTATCGGTCACTGTACGTATTGTTTGGGACAATGACCCCCAAAACTATAATAAACCAAAATATCAATACATGTTGTACTAGGCCAAAAATTTTATATACTTACATACAACATATATTTTTATTATTATAAAATAAAATAAAAATAAAATATATTGATATTTTGGTTTATTATTGTTTTGGGGTCCAAAGTGACCGATACGCTTTCAATTTTGAAATGTAATTTGAAATTACATTTCATTAACTGCATTTGTCTTTAAATTTGAATTTAATTGTTTAGTCAAGTTTTTCTATATATTAAATTGATAAAATAATTGAGAGAATTGAAATGTATTTTAAAATATTAATATAAACAGCTTCAAAGGGTTAAAAATGTATAGATTTATGTAATTCGGTCCAGCTCTTTACCAGAAATTAAATATTTTAAATATTAATCTCATATAAAATTCAATAATATCTATTTAATGTGTTTCTTTGTCAACGAACATCAGGTTTTTAGTTTAATTTTTTACATCACAAAATAACAATGTGGATTCTTTCGCGTTTGACGTTATTTTATATTTCAATTTTGTAATCAATCTCAATTCTTTAGATGAATTGGCATTGCATAACTGTAGTGTATAACTGATTGGCTAATTTTTTTCTCCCTGCAGAAGAATAAGTTGGTCCTGCGACAACAAGTTTTATTGCTCATGTGCAGGTTAGTGTCTATCAAATGATGAAGAAAAAATAAGTAAAGTTTGTTTAAATTTCTATATCGATTATACGTAGTCAGTTAATACTGGTCCCCCACGATTCTTTAAAGAATAAAAATTCCGTGGTTAGATTCAACGCGTCGGGAATCGGAGGCAGCAGAACTGTTCCTCGGTGCGAGAACTTCTAAATAATAATTCGTTAGGGTACTTTCATTTACAAAATAGAAATTAACACTTGAATAACATTTTTGTATTTATTCAACTATTATTAAACATTAGAGACATCAAAACGGAACATGCAGAAATGGAGTTATGTAAAAGTACTGCACATTGAAATATTTATCGCTATTTTATTATATACAAAAATTCAGAGAATATAGGTTTTTTCATATTGATCAATTCTGACAAAATACAGAATAGGTAACAGGCAATGTGATGATAAATGAGGTAGAGATTATGGTAAAAGAGCTTGGTAACGTTTATATTGTGAAAAATAAGACGAGATAGTTCTTGTAAATGGGGTGGGATATCAATAGAAGGCCGATGGTCCTTTGTGTTACAGCAAATGGCTAGTCAACGGAATCAGGTGCAGAGACAACAGGCTCTCGCTCTCATGTGCAGGTTTGTTTGTTCATTGCCATTATCATCAGAGACTAGTATTGAAGCCTCTGCCATAAGGTCCGACGCGTCTGCTGCCAACGTTCCTCGATTATCTACAATTTTACGTCTTGCATGCGTTGAAGTGTCATTAATTTCTTGTTGAAGGCTCAGGAAGGTTATGTTAAAGTCATTTATCATAGCATATAACATTTCTGAGCCATTGACATTCAGTGTATTCCGCAGTCCTTTTTTTAGGATTGTAAAAATCATATTTAGATTTTGTCCATTAAGTACGGTCAGATAAAATAATTCATTCTAAAAATATTCGGAATTATAATGCATGTTTATTATTGCCCGACTACTTCCAAAGTGGAATACATTAGAATCAATGCAACATTTTATCATTTTAACGCATTCTCGTTCATCTAGTATATCCTGCAGTAAAGTATCTTTAATAAAAACGATTTGCTTTTGCATAATACTCACTAATTTTGATTTAAAAATAATAAGATTATTTCATACTTACCTTATTGATAGAAGTTTTACAATTTTCTCCTTACGTCCGTAATAAGTTCAAGGATGACATTTTAAAGTTTTAATTGAATAGATAAAATGTTTGCATTTATTCATGCAATTTTTATTTTGGGTACTCACGGTGTCGGCATATCATAAAATATTCACCGGAACGGGACTAAATTAACATTGAAATATTAAGATATTGCGCTGTCTCTTCATTCCTATCTCTCACTTTTTATTTTTACTTCATGGAAAAAGTCATTGTGGAAAAATGTGTTTATGCATCACCAACGAGGGATATTTTTCAGAATAACATTCAAGTAATTTTAAAGCCACTTTTGGTAATGCCAGATTTTGAAACGTTGACTTTTCACGTAGGTTTTTCATAAGAGTGGTTAATACTTAAAAGCATGATCAAGAATAAATCTCATTAAAATATGATATATCGCAATAATTGTTTGTACGCAATAACACAATCAGAAGAACCATTGTTTTTATCGGAAAATACATCGCACAAGATTCACTGATACTGACTTTGTAGTACAACTTTGACTCTCGAGACCCCAAATTCTTCCCGCTGTTGTTATTACGTTCAAATTGTTACCTTTCAAACCATTTACTAACTGCATGAATTGAATTAACCTTAAGTTCTATCATCTTTTCTTTTTCCGACATGTACTTGGCTCATTTAAAAGATTGCAATTAACCATAATTTTTTAATGTAACAGGGTCTACGTTGGTAGTATCAGTTTTGAATTGAAAGAGGACACAATTCGACAGGCTTTTCTGCCTTTCGGTCCAATAAAATCGATAAACATGTCTTGGGACCCAGTGACACAAAAGCACAAAGGTTTTGCTTTTGTCGAATACGAAATACCGGAAGCGGCGCAACTTGCATTGGAGCAGATGAATGGTGTCATGATCGGTGGCCGAAATATCAAGGTAGCAGGACGTACCTATATAACGAATTTCCTGTCCCTGCGCAATCCTATCAGCTCCTTGGAGGTCCGATATATTTTATTTAGTTCCTCAATTTACCTTCTGTTTCTGCACTTCCTTTCTTTCTCCCCGTACACGTTCCGCAAGTCTAAATTATATAAACCATGGAAAATTGACTCTTATTCCGTACTATTTGGATTATTTTATTTTACGTTATAAAAAAAGGCATTCGTATCGCTAAATAATTTTTATCTTTTTCTTAAACTCAATAAGAATACTTGTGATAAAGAGAAACATTTGAGAATAGATATGTAGAACGTGTCCTTTTCCTTTTCCTTCGAGATGATAAATGATTGCTGTAAAACGAGAAAGCCTATCCTTTCCTAACCTAACCTTTTGCATAACTAAGTTATATAATATTATGCACAGCTAAGTCAGTTCTTACGATAAAGTTTTTTTTTTTATTACCTTAATAGGTTGTGGGTCGACCATCGAATATGCCTCAAGCTCAGTCAGTCATAGACGAAATCACGGAAGAGAGCAAGCATTACAATCGTATCTACATCGCATCGATTCATCAGGATCTGACCGAAGACGACATCAAATCTGTCTTCGAAGCGTTTGGACCAATCACTTATTGCAAATTGGCTCAGGGCAGTTCACCCCACCGACACAAGGGTTACGGATTTATCGAGTATGAAACCATGCAATCTGCACTGGAGGCAATAGCCTCTATGAATCTATTCGACTTAGGTGGACAGTATCTGCGAGTTGGTCGAGCCATCACGCCTCCGAACGCACTTATGGGACCACCTAGCGGCGCGAGCATGATGCCAACCGCAGCAGCTGTAGCCGCTGCAGCAGCAACTGCTAAGATCCAGGCTATGGACGCTGTGGCTAGCAATGCAGTTGCTCTAGGACTTTCCAAACTCGGCGGGACTTCACCAATTTTGAGTGCAAGTAAGTTTGTTTTTGCAAAATTTTGTAATATATACATTTAAACTTGATAAACTTGAACCAAATGAGTTGAATCGATTTTATTTTGAATTGATTGAAGATACATATATAAATAATTGAATGAACGGACTTATAATTAAATTTACTGCCATAGCACACTTGCCTGGAATTGTGAGACCAACTATAGCGACGATTTCAACAATAGCCCCAGTTACGATGATGGCTCCTCCAGCAGTAGCCACGGTTGCTCCCATAATTCCGCCACCAGGTATTGCGATTCCACAAACTTTAACTCGGCCGCCAGCGATCATTCAACCGTTGCCTGTAGTTATTCCACCGCCGACTGTCGTTACACCAGTCAGTGTTGTTCCTCCGACCGTAAGTATTTTGGTCTAAACTGTCTCGTTTGAATTAAATTTATTCATTAAAATATTTAACGACAGAATTCTCACGAAACAATGTTTATACAGTTACCAGTAAGTGCGGCTACAAACGCCAGTCCGGACGTCTTGAGGCGAGCTCAGGAACAAGCTGCGCACCAGAAGCAACAAGAGGAGCTGCAGAAGAAGCTGTTGGAAGAAACTGAGCCTCAAACGTTACAGCAACAAGAAAATATGTCGATCAAAGGTCAAAGCGCACGCCATCTTGTTATGCAGAAACTCATGCGTAAGGTCGAGTCTCGAGTCGTCATACTCCGAAATATGGTTGCACCGGAAGATGTCGACGAGAGTTTGCAAGAAGAAATTCAAGACGAGTGCTCAAAATTCGGGGTTGTAGAACGAGTTATTATTTACAACGAGCGCCAAGAAGAAGAAGAAGATGCCGAGATCATTGTTAAAATTTTTGTAGAATTCTCACAAATGACGGGTAAGTTTTTTTTATTTAGCAGAGATTTCAATAGCGTACACCTATTAATAAGTGAATAAAAATTTTCACATCGTATATATACACGTTAAGAATTTAATTTCGGTTAATGTTGTATGTTATTAATCGATTAAAATTTTCGTTACAGAGGCAGAACGAGCAAGAGACTCGCTAAACGGTCGCTACTTTGGTGGTAGATTAGTGAAAGGTGAACTGTACGACCAAGCATTATTCGACAACAACGACTTTTCAGGTTGAAAACTCAATGTTTATCAAACGATAATGTACCGAAACAAAAATTTTCTCCTATGGAAGAAAACCTTTCCCTTATTTACGATTAGTTCACATTTAGCAAGCGAATCAGCGTTTGACGCACTATCACTGAAAAGTGATAATTATATAATTAGAAGGAATGTTTTTCCAATGCAAATATTTGTAAATTCTTTAAAGTTTTGGAAGAAATTTGTAAATTTCTTAATATTATTATTATTATTATTGCGAATAATTATGTAATTATTATCAAATTTATTAATTTTGTAATAGAAACGTAATTTTACTACAGGAAGCGTAGAACCGTAAATATTGACAACTATGAAGCAACGAATCCACGTTGATAATTCTCAACTGAATCAAACATCGCAAACAATCGAAGATAAAGAACAAAATTTAAGATATTGGAATGTTTAATTTCAAGTTCTGCTTTTTCAGAATGTTTGTATAATATCACTGGAAATGGGACACGAGAATGTTCCCGATTCTGCATGATAATCAAGATCAGTTTCTTTCTTATGGATGTCACTGATATATTTATCCTACGTTTTCCGTTGCAAAATTACAATAATAATTTTTTTAAGCAACTTTTTAGATTCTGCCAATAACTTTAATAAAAACAAAATCCAAAGTCAAGTACATACTTCAAATACTGAATCGAAGCCAAAAGTGAGGTGAACTAGGAAAGAGGACAAAGTTCGATGAAAAATGTCAACTTATACATTTGTTAATTTTAAAAGAAAAATGATGTTCAAACATAATGAGACATCGTTTGCTATTGCGAGAGAAAAGTACTCGCACATAAATGTAAATCATTTAAAGAAATTAATTTCACAACTAACAGTTTGTTTGTACTTGTAATTTAAATTTTGAATTTCAGTTTAGTTGACATTTAACGAGCTATTGAATGTATGTGTTTTACATGTGTATAGCTTTGATAGTATGCAAATAAATTGTTTTACAATAAAATTAATATTACATTTATTTTAGGTTAAGAAATTACAATAAGGGTACCTTACCTAATCATGCTAAAAATTTACAATGACTACCAGCTAAATTTTAGGTTTATACTTTTGACCGAAATCTTTGTACTCTTCATATACTGGATATCCACCAGTACTCGAATGTGACTGCTTTTGAGATGTCTGTTCTGTAGTTATACCCTCGCTATTCGACACTGTCAAAGAGCCATACTTTTCTGCATACGAGGCTTCTAACTCGGCTGCATTTTTTTTCTTTAATAACATTGTCTGATAGTTTTGTTTGACTTCTTCTGCGGTCGGTGGCTCCCGTCTCCTTTGTCTCAACCAAGCTTCCCATTCCGCAGGGATTTCCTGATCGAACTTATCTCGATTTACCGGTTCAAAGTGACGGTTTGGTTTATTGTGTATCGAATTCTTCCTTGGCTGAGTCTCATAATATTTAGTACCATAATAATCTTCGCCGACAAGTTTTCGACGGGCAAAATTTGGTTTAAGGGAATCTAAGAAGTACTTCATGATCAAACCTAGAACTGTTTGGTTCTTAGTGCCCATCTTCTTTAATGTCAGTTTATCTGAAAGAATAACAAGAGTTTTTTGTTAATTTTGGTTATTGAAACTTTTAATTGTTATTGGAATTTCATAAGAAATTTTTCAACTAATACTGTAATGATGCAAATGCACACTAAAGAGGGATTAGCAATAAAATGTAGTTGTATATTAAAATTTATTTCGACTTTACAAAACAATAATGATTTGTAGTCACATCATATTATGGGTAGAATTGAAGCCATTTGTTGTTTTCCTTGGTTAGATACGATTTAGTAAATAAATGTATTTCCTTCTTTTATTTTAAAACATTGTTTGTTGATTTTTTTATCACCTTCAATAAAATCTGATTTATAGTTCTTTTATATCTTGTGGATATGCACTTATGTGCCATTTTAATATAATAATGACAAGTTTATGTATATAATATCTAATTGTTTGAATGTATTACACGGTGGAATAAATAACCCGGAATAAACAATGTGTAATGTCAGGTTTATTTGCGGTTGATTGGAGTGACCTGAATTGGTAACACGGTAAGCGACACATTCGTAGTCAGTATAATAAGATTGCAGATTGAGGGCTTCTACGAGTAACACTACATTCAGAAGTTGCTTAATTTGATAAATTGGACATGTTTGGCAGCTACTTTTTTAAATATATCTGATTCGACTAACTGTCAAATATTGAAAATTTCAATGAAAATAAACGAATAAATGAATAAATTAAAAGTAATAAAAAGTAATATAAGACATTTTTTGGGAAATATTATGGCATTTATTTTAAAGTTAATATAAAGTTTGTAACTACATTATATCGAGTATAAATCTATTCTATTAAATCACTATTTGACATTAGTAAGATTTTATTTTGTAAACGGCTTCAATGTGAGACAATAACAAACGAAAATTACATAACATCAATTTTTATATAATTTTTCTCCTAATTATATGTCATAATCTACAAAGTAAATTTGCCTTCAATCAAATCCATTTCAAATTAATGAATTAAGTTCATTACAAAAACTAATTTACGCGTATAATCAACTGAATTGGTTTGTATATTCAATGGAAAAGAAAAATACAAATCCTTTTGGTCTAAGAGAATTAAGGACTAACAATAACAAAGGTATGTCTGTATATCGATTGTAATCTCGCTCTCTCCGTCATCAGAGAACACCGCATTAAAATTATAGCATGACAATTTTCAGAAAAACTAAAGCATAGTTTTGCAAACTTATTTATTACGATATAGCTAATATTGAACGAATTAAAAATATACATTTGGTATAGAATGGGCATCCCAAGTATTAAAAAACTATCTTAGAATATATTTACTAGAAATTTATAATAACTTTTTAAATAAATGAACTTCTTTTATTGCTGATATTATGAAACAATATGAATTTTTAATTTTGTCATAATAAAAACTTTCTGTATAAACCAGCTTATATTACAATCTGTATATTTTTGTAATATTGTTTTCATGTATGTTTCAAAATTAATAAAATATTTTGGTTTACGGTCAATTTCTGACAGACCTCATATTGTAAACATGAGATTTCTCAAGATGTTTTTGATTTTTGTGGAGCTTTAAACAAAAGTACATGAAAAGAAAAAGTTACGTACAAAATCTACGGCAAGAACTTTATTATTTGTGACCTTTACTCGACGAAATTATATGTATATAAAAAACAATAATGTATATAAAATCATTAGATTGTGAAATTCGACAAAACATATTACGCATATAACCTTTACGAGAAAAACTTCGATTACTCCCTCTTGAAATCTCGAAATGGTATCCTTTCTTTTTTACTGTCTTTAAGCGAGAAAAAGACGAAAGATCATTTTTTATCGTCTTCCGTTTTGAAATATAATGATTTTAATATATTTTTTTAGAAAATTTACAAAACACCAACATTGACCGTAAAGTATAGTGTAGAATCGTCAAGGTTGAAAATTTCTCTTTGGTCAAAATGTCGGTACATATTGCAGGAAGATTATTCGTAGGTGATCCCGTCGGTAATTTCAATTCCAAACTGTATAAATAAAATTAAAAACCTCAAAAACTAAGAGTATATATAGATTTATCGAACATCGTGCATTCATGTGTTGTTTTTACGCACTTTAAGAATACAGCAAAGAATTCATCAAAATTAGTTTAGGGTTCTAAAGTAGAACTGTTACCGACCGAGTCTTTCAACAATAAAAGTGTAAATACAACGTGATTGAAACGTGTTTTTCCGCTTTTGTAAATTTGGGTTTTGGATAAATCTATTTCAAGGCAATTTTTTATGTATGTACGTTAATTTTCAACGAAATCGATTCATAATTGGGTTAGAATTCGCAAGAATAAATCATTTTCACTGAAAATTTATGTACATTCGTAAAAAATGCGTAAAATCGACCGAGCCGCTTTAGCTTTCCCTTAAGGTGGTTCTAAAGTAGAACAGTTACCGACAGAGCTTTTCAACAATAAAAATATAAATAAAAAAAGATTGAAACTTTTTTTCAAAGTTTG
>JAPYZR010003586.1:0-13903 GCA_030522945.1 Trichopria nigra
ATAAGGTCCTGATAAGATAGCCAGATCAGGGCCTGAAATATTTTCAGGCCGCCTGCACAGGGCCTGATGAAAGCCTGATCAAAATTTCTGCTCGGGTTATTTATGATTCAGTTGAGTAAGGATGCAGCGTGGAATACCCTAAATATGCACAGAAGTACACACTCATATTCAAAGCTCGTATTAGACGTTTTAAGGTACCGGCAATATCCGTTATTAGATCTTGAATAATAAACCTATATCCGTACAAGGTATACCTTATATGCAATAATTCAAATTGGCCCGAGGATATGCGGGAATATGATGTGCATTGACGTATATGTTACTCGTCGAGCCATTTTGCCTTTATGGTCTTAACCGTCCAGTTTTGTTCGCTTTCCACGTTATTAGAGTACACGTGCTTTTTGCGGGAAAATCTTCAAATACGCAAGGGACACTTCGGATACAATTTTGTCACTTTTTATGAACTCTTTCTATAAGTGTAATTTTCTTCGTAACAATTTTATTCGTTTTCATGAACTTTTCGGACCATATACGCATATAAACGCATCTTTGACCCCCACCCCAGTCAATATTTGTAGACCCGATGTGTCCTACGGAAATACAATTATTCCTTCCTTATCGATCCACATTCGACGGAAGAATTCTCATTTGCATAAACATACAGCAGTCACACCGCTACCGATGGCCGTGAATAATCGCGAGGGTGCCCCCCTAAATGCAATTGATTTTAACGAGAGTTTGAATTACGCCCGCCTATAATCCAGCACGATAACTGGATTGTGCACATATAACGTATATATAGGGCGGAGGAAGCCCTGGGTTATGACTTTTACGGCGCGAAAGCTCTGCGGGACCTCAGCATAGGCCAGTGATAATATAATATCATGGGCGCGATTGGTACGTGAAAGGCAAAAGCGAGGAACTGCTGATATTTGCTCGGGAAAGGGGTATAGACATAGGTATGGCACACGTCTCGCGCGGTTCAAGTGACACTAATGCATTCTGGAAGCGATGCGTGCTGAGCGCCACTCGGCGACAACCTCTCGATCCGGGATTCACTTCGCAAACTTCCTCATCCAACCTTTCCTTCCTTCCTTCCTTATCCCTCATTCTCTTTGCTCGCATCCGCTCTCTCCCCTCTCTCTCTCTCTCTCTTTCCCGCTATTTATCCGGGTATCTCCTGCCGCTTCACGCTCATGCTTCAGCGGCTTGTCGATCCTTCTACTGGCACGCTCTGTATTCCTGACTGGATCTCTTCTCGTTTCACATGTATAGTCTCTCCCGATGACGTGTATCTTTCCATTCAGTCAGTCATAGTGACGTTTTCTTCCTTTTTTTTTTGTTCTTTTATTTCTCACCGTCCCCACACACCGTGTGTCGGCGTCAATCCCTTTTGTGACTAGGTATTTCCCTAATTCCCCCTGCGTCCCGATCTCCCAGTGGCTCTTTCAGTGTTGATCTTCGTCTCTGCGAGTATATCTCGCTTATTCGGTATTCCTCCTTTCCTCGGCTCGGTATCCATAAATTATGTGTCAATGTTATTCAATGTACTGGCTGGTAGTTACGCCAACTCGTCTCGTAACTGTTACCGTCGAGCGCTCTGTCTTTAAACTCCGGCTCGCTGTCACGTTTCGACGAATGTTGTTTGCTTTTACAAGTTTTCGCCGCGGAGTCGTTCCCTGCTGGCGATACCTTATCGCAGTTCCAGATTTTCGGCTGGTACTAAATTGACGCGAGACATTCGGGTAACGACAGTTGTGCGAATAAAAAGGAAGTCAGTCAATCAGACCTTCAGAATTTGGTAATTTATTGGAGTCAAAGTAGCGGTGTTCTTGTTTAAATCAAGTTTATTTTTTCAAATTTAACGTTTGTTGCAAGGCTCATATCCAAATCATTTTATTTACAATATACAAGGCAATGTCCTGACTGACTGGTCAACAGGATGATGAGGCTGAATGTAGTGCATTGACTTGGATTAAAATAAAGGGGCAATGTAAACGTATAATGTATCGTGCATTGTTTCGTTCAGACTTGTAACATGACGAAAATGACACGTTTTGGCATCAAATTGTTGACGCCAAATTCTAACGTATATACGTAAGACATGTCCTGGTACAATCTAAAGTATAACAATATAAAGTATAACAAAAAGTGCATTCATTTACAGCAATTACATGTCTGAACAAAACAATATACGTGCTATACTGCGCCGTATAATTGTAGATTTTCAATTTTTTTTAAATTGGAGGCCCCGTGTTCGATTCATCCCTGGACTTTGACCACTGCTCGCTAACGTGGAGCTGGATTACGGGGCTAGATCATACAGCCTCGTACAGGATGTTTTAATATCGTAGTAGGTATCGTGTTGAAGAAAGAATTTCTGGAAAGTCAACCCCTAAGGGGAGCGACAACGTTTGCATGAGAAATATGATATTTTTATAAGACAGGTTTATTCGAAACTTGGTATTTATGCTCGTCGACACAATTGGTAAGACATTATTTTGGCTGTTCTTTTAAATTTAACGTGTAAGTAGATGTACAATGGTGCAAGAGTTTGTATGGAAAAAGATATTTTTTTAGCGGCGAGGAGTAAGGAGGTTATGCAAAAATGAGAAAAGGCAAAAAAAATTTCATAGACAGAGGTTGACTCAAACTGACACATTTTACAATAATCAATTACTAACAGGGTGCCATGTATCGATGAAAAAAATGTAGAGCACTTCAAATCTATGAAAATTGAATATTTTACTGCGTGCTTAACGCGTATTTTTTAACACTTTACATTATAACTTTTCGAACGAGCGTGCTTGTAATCTGCAAATCATAGATTTTGTTAATTAGTGGTTATAGAAGGTAGGGAGCATTAAAAAACAGGTGTGCCTATCGCAGAATAATGTTTGCATGTCTAATGTCTAAAGACACGTTGCACAAATATATTAATAAGTAGTATTTTGTACATTTTTACCTATATAGCTTTTGGAACGAGAAATATCGCGGGTTCCTACTTAAATGAATTATTTATGATGACGTAATAAATGATTTGCCACGAAGCAAATGTGTGTATAGTAAGCGATTGATTCTATGAGTAAGCGAACGTAAAAATTGAAATCGTACATTTATTAAAAAGATGACGTTTTTGCAGGGTACACGTATAATTTACATTCGTATATCATAATTATATGAGTAGTTCATTGATCTTTATGTTATAGAACTACTGTGAAGTTGTTTAAAAAATAATTTTAGAAGTTCTGACAAAAAGAAAAGCAGATGCTTCGATTTACCTGCCCACATTTGCAAAATTTCATAATCCAAAAAGTTTTTTGGATGGTTTTGCAATTTTGTAATATAATTCTAATAGCACTAAACTGTTAGATTGAAAAAGAAAGTCGACAAATCGGATTAAAATAAATGAAACGGCATGCATTTTATAAATCATCCATGCGAAGCAGAGGGAGGAATTACTATCTAAATAGTAGGATTCGGTATACAGATACCCTGTTCAGTACATTTTACTACTTAAATACTAGCCTTAATAAATTCAGCAGGTAAATATACTACTTAAATAGTACATCCAACTAAGTAAGTTAGTTTTAATATATACTACTTCTTAGACAACATGGACTTAACTTTTCTTTTTTTCGTGTAGTTAATCATATGATGAAAAATATTTTTTTGTTTTGTTTACCAAGTAAAGCTAAAGTTAATATTGTAAAAAAAATGAACTCAATTAACTCGTTATAAAATTAATTGAGTTAAAAGTTATACACTATTAAGACGTTATCTGCATCAATATGGCGGAGAAATCAAATAAATTGATGTTAATTTACAAATATTTTGATTAATAAAATACTGTTATGTTCGTTAGACGTAAGTGGGATTAGAAATTTACATCCATTAAAATAAAACGTTACCTCAAACAACATTAGAAACTACAAGTCTGCAGTACTGAAAAGAATCCCATCAATTATGAACATTATCATGTATTAGAGTTTTCTTAATTCAATAAGTACAAACGAAATAAAAAAACGTATATTTCATTGAAATTAACAATAAAAAACGTAATGAATTCATCAGATTCAGTAGGTGCTCGGGTTTATAAACGAAGAGTCATAAATCAACGTGATAAATTACTGCGGTTCGATCTCGTGCACTTTAAATATGTATTTTTCTTAATGCAAATTTAAGATAACTTTTATTTTTATTTTGTTACCTAACGATGGTTCGATCGATAAAAATTGACTTAAAATAAAAAAACGAATAATCCTGTTATATTTTCCGCCCGCATTAAAATCCCGTCAGCGTTCAGTATATGAGTTTAAAGGCTTAACATAACCTAAGCTTTTTTTCTTGTATCCCAGAAACTTTGGTGTCTCCATTTAATAACACGTAATACAATTTTAACTTTCCTTTAAAGCGATATGAAATTTTCAGATATTTATATTACTGGGTCGCCGAGGTCGTTTCATTTTGATTTCCGCCTTGTTCTCACCTTTTCACGATTTACTTCGCCGAGATCCATTTATCAATCTTCAGCCAGTCGCTATATTAATTTTCACTTCATTCTTGTCTCTTGGTCTTTATTACATTTTTCCCTTTGATATCGCCCTCATTGATTTCTCCGAGTTATTCGGTGTTTCTTCATCTTATTTGAATTTCTCTCTTCTTTTACTCTCGTTCGGCCGAAGAGCTTAAGTTTCTTTTATTTGCAGTATTGGAAATTCATTCTAATGTATTGTAAAAAGTTACATTTGTGTACGTAAGAGGCACGTAAGAAAACCCTGCTCAGTGTGCACGAGTCTATAAAGTGAAACAGGATTTAGCACTCGCATATTTAAGCGATCGATCATATTGCGCTCATAGAATGCATAATTACAAGTTGTAATATATATATATGGAAGATTTATTTAAAGGATATCGGTATGCGATATTATGTGACGAGAGTTTTATATTTATATTGCGAACATGGTGTTCCATATCAAAATTTGTTCGACGCGTTAACATATCGAATATATTTGTAATTAATCAAACCGCTTTTATTCATTTTAACAAGAATGCAGTATATTTATTAAAATGAATGTAAAATGATATTAAACCTGAACTTTCGTTAACTCTGTTTGAAATACATATTGGGCATAATCATAAAATTAATAAGATTGGATATCGATCATTTGTTGACTCATTACGAAAATCGTAAAAATTAACATTCTGATTGCAATTCAGCGATATGCAATAAAAAAATATACACACGATATAATAAAGACGAAAAATACATATAAGTTATAATCTAAAAATATTTGACTTTGAATTCTACTATATGCATGTTGAACCAGCATTGTTCAATTTTGAAAGTATTTTTTTAAACGCAATTTTGAAGAATAATGTTTAGAATTTAAGCAACACATTTTATAGCCTTATATTTTTAGAAACAAAAGTTTTGTTTGTTGAAAGAAAAATTTTTACTTTAATCTAATTTTAGTATACTAAATCATGCTGTGAACAAGAATGCGTGATAGTTGCAAATTGACTCTAAAAAATATTTTACAGCAAATGTAATAAAATGAAAATCAACGACAAATAATAAGTATTAGATTTTGCTTTTTATCAAATTTACTTGATTAATTACGTAATATACATTTATGACCTTATATTTTACAAAAGGATTTATTATCGAATGATTCCCTAAATCTATAGCTAGAAATTAATTATGTAAATCGTATTTGTGTATAAGATAACTGTTCCATATTGTGTAATCACGGAAAATATTTATAAATATCTAGGAATATAGCGTTAATTCGGATCATTGGAATTCGTTCTCATTACAGTTTTAGCCTATCGTACGCGTAACGATAAGCCGTTTCCAGTAGTACAAAACCGCAATAGTAAGCCAGTTCGACTTATGTGCTCGCAATTAAGAATGCATCGACATTTACGTTTAAACTTGAGTCTGTTAATTCGTTTAATTAAAAGGTACTCATTTTTTAACTACAGATATTTACACAACGAATAAAATATTTAAAGGACCGTTTATAATATCACAACATTTATTGAATTATCAGTAAAGCACCGAACATTTCAGAAAAACAAATCTGAATTGTCAATGCTTCTTCTTGAAGTCTTGGAATGTTATTTATTTATTTATTTATTTATTTATTTAGTAACATAAACGGGCGCTATACGACCTTATAATGAATATATTTTCTATTTGTTATATGAAAAAAAAAATACAATTTGGTAATTATATTTCACGAATAAATATAATAATAGTTCCGTGAAATTTGATATGAACATTATTTTCAAGTATAACGACAGAGATAACGGTGATGAGGTATATATACGGAGACAACATTGTAAGTAGTGAAGTCCCGGTGTAAGTATATACTCGACCACTTGCAACTATAAGAGATATAACTTATAACTACCGTAAGAGGATGAATGACTCCCTAAAGGAGAACTCGTAAACATGCAATGTTCAGGCTATTATTATCATGGAACAATCATATAATTTACTGCTGTTATCTTGGAGCATTTTTAGTTTACTTAGAATTAATAATAATAGATAATAAAGCGAGCAGCCTAGAAGAAGTAACTTAATGAATTTTTATAACATTTCTTAAAATGTTTTATTTTTATGTTTCAGGTAAGTTCCACTCTTCCAAAAGTTCATTTCTTTTTTATGACTATCGCATCCTGGTAAATTACAAGTGAGTTTTCTTTATTCGTCAACATTGTCAATATTAACAATATTATAAGTAATAAGTAAATTTTAATTATTATTTATATTACTTTTTTATTTAACACATTTTAAAATTCTATTCTCAAGTATATAATATTATTCTTTTAATTAGTTATAGATCTAATGAATATTATTTTTGAAACCCCCGCCATATTTGATTATCAGAAATTTTAAAACCTTTTGTGTCGGTATAGAAATATTATTTCTATTTTGTTATTTTACTCGTGTTTATTCAACGTATCACCTCATTCCACTTTAGGTGCTGATATGCTATGATAGGAATACCATTCTTATGCTTGTTTTACTTCAGACTGTGATAAATGCTGCATTTTATACAATACGAACTAAAAAACCATCAACGAGTACAAATTATCATTCGCCTGTTATACATACAGACTTTTGTTGCATCAAATCAAGATTTTATTTTTTCCTTTAGTATAATACTTTCGTATATATTATGTATAGGGAATGAGATCATTAAAGTTAAAAGGCATTAAAAAAATATTCCCGCTGAAATGTTTGTGTTAAATGGCAAATTTTTTTATTCGCTGGAGAAATATTTTTCCACAAAGAATCCCGCGTTTGTTTACACTTTCTGCAAACATTTTCTGAAAGTACCAGAGCGAAAAGTTGCTCCATTTTCCCGTTCTGTGTAATCTCACTTTTTCCCGTTCGTCCCTTTCCTCCGTTCCATTTTCATAATTTCCCTTTTCTAACACTTCGTCTCGTTTCCTTTTCCTTTCCGCTTTTCCTAAGATCTACGGCGCGCGTATACATTAGCGCGCAAATACATATAAATATATATTTTCCAGCTTTCGTCCGACTGGATGTCTTATACTCGTCCACCCGAGGTTCGCGGCTCAAAGTACCTGCCTGGCACATTTGACTTCCGGGTTGCGCTCGAGATATTTCCTGCCATATTTTTGCATATTTTGTTCGTTTCTTCGGGTATAAATTTCGCTGATGGCGGAACTCAATGCAGACATTTCATGTACCTCGTAAATTTTTTTTAAAGTTTACTCGAGACTACGCTGTTACGATCTTTACACGTTAGGATGTTCCGCGAGGATCGTAGGAAGTGTCGGAAATGGTCCTTTTTTGGCTTATTGCGATAAAGTTTGTTACGAAAATTACCCTCTGCAGCAATTCGAAGAAAATCATATACATCTACTATTGACTAACATATTTAAGATATTTATCTTGATCATAACAAAAAAATTTCATTTTTAACATTGTTTTTCTCGTTTGGAAACCCGTTGGTTTTGAAAATGTAAAAATATTTGTGTTCTAACAAGAATTTTCATAAATGTATTTAACCACCATATATAAAATCTCATCTAAAAACGAACCTGAATAAATTCAAACGTTAACAGCGGAAATTCAATAACACTTTTCCTTGTTTTAAATGTCTTCGCAGCTTTTCGCGAGCGTAAAACTTTTTTTGCAAATTCACGAGTCGTTGTATATCGCTGGTTTGAATTTAAATACCGCTTCGTGCATACGGAGCGAACCAATCGGACGTCTAAGGGAGATCGATGCATTTTAAACGAGACGATATTATTCCAAAGACGTTTATGTATGCTTAACCCCGGAAGGTATAAAAGCCGGATGGGGTATATAGCGACACGGGAATTTTCGCAGAATATCGGAAAGATGATACATTTAAATAAATTGCGAACAAATTATACGATACTTTTTAAACCCCCGTATGGGCAAAAGAATCAGTATATTAAGATGTAACGATACCCCTTTATTGCTTCGTTTTGCAGTGACGCTCATAAATTTGAAATAACTTTAATGATCGAAATCACCGCTTCAAGCAAGGTTATATCTGAGAAACTGTGGATCGTAGAAAAAAAGAACTGTTTCAAAGTAGGGTATAGGATAAACTTTCTTTCAGCGTCCTGCGAAAACTGTTAAACTTTCCTTCTACTGAAAGTTATAGAACAATTTTTAAGATAACATTTCTTGCGATTTTTTGAAATTTTGCTTAATCTTGCATTCTTTTTTTTTCAAAGATATAAACTTGGGAAAAGACTGCAAGGTGGAGACTTAACAATCGTTTAAATCAAATGTCTTTAAAATATTTTCTAAAACTAGCAATTCCCGTTGAATTGAAATCCCTTATGTCACTTAAGAAGGTACAAGAGGTACCCACCGAACTTTGCAAAAGTTGAAATAAAACACGATTTAAACTTTTTGTTCACGATTTGGACTGTCGAATGATGATTCCATGTAGCACGCATAATCCTAAAAAAAAAAACTTGCAGTAAAGATCATTTAAAGTAAAATGTAAGGGAAAATAATTCATTTCTTAAGTTTTCACGTAATTTTAAAATCACCCTATTAGTGCCCAAATTTTGAAAAACATGTTTTGATCAGTATTGATTTATACATTGTCTGTTTTGAGGTTAGGTCGGCAACTATTTTACTGCATAATCTCTTTTAATCGTAAATAATGGAAGCCATTAATATATTGGAAAGACTACAAAGGAAGAACCTTTTAAATAATTGAAATATTATTCTAAAAGCATTTCATGTTTCTATATATTCAAATGCTTTTAAAATACTTCGTCAACATTTTGAATGCATTTATTGTAGAGCAGATGTATATTTAAATGAAAATTTAAATTATGATAATTTTGAAGTCTGCATATATAGTAATAATAAAAAGAAAATATTTTAGAATTATAAAATTTATGATTTTTATTGCTGCATATAAAAACAATATAATATATATAATACACTTGAGAATAATCATATAATTACTTTTTCGTGTCATGTACCCACGTGAAAAATAAAACACCCACATAAAGAGATTAAAGAATATAATAGATATATTCACATTTACTATAATACATAAAATAATCTCGTTTTTAGTAGCAGTTTAAAATTACGCATAGAAAAAAATTTGTAGCAAAATATAATTGTCGATAAATATAACCTGTATGTACAAAAACTTCAAAAATTTTCAATCCAACAATTTCATCAGCCGTCTGCAAGCTCGAGTCCTGTTCAATTCGTTAAAATATTTATGGCAATTTCTGAAACCAATAGAATTTAGTGTTCGGAATTAATCGCTGCGGCGAAGTGACTTTTGTGACAGTTTGATGCATCACCTTTCACTTTACAACGTTCGAAGCAAATAAAACGCCAGCATGATAAATTTCGGAACTATAATTTATGTACGTCGAATATAACTATTTAAAAAGCTCCCAATTATATGCCTTTCTTCATTTCGCTCATCAAAGGATGACAGACATAAATTAATATTTTCAAGAAATGTTACTACTTTTAGCGTATCATACATTAATAAAAGAAAAACCTAATAAGTTATACAAAAACAATTATAAAATCAGTGGATATATAGCAATAAATATGATTATTATTATTATTATTGTTATAATAAGTGTCAAAGAATATATAAATCTATGACAGTTTATTATAATTATGCTAGAGAATCATTTTTAACAGTTTTTTTTTACGTATCGCGTTGTTATTTTAGCTGAGAGTTATAAAAGATCTAATTATCTATATAGCCACAAAAGTGCCATCCTTAAGAAGCGATTGACAAAGTTAATCGGCCAACTGATTCGTGACAGTACATATACGAATGCACGAGATTATGCGAATAAGCATTTCTTTATTGCACTTAAGGTGTGAAATGTATAGATATTCGACTAAATATACAGAGTGGTTAATTTTTTCAAAATGATTAAATTTAAATCATCGTCCGATTGTAGTTAGTAAATATTAAATAATTGTCAAAACATTAATTAGTTGAAACCATTATAACAAAAAGCTTATACGGTTTTACAAAAATCATTGAAATATAAAATAAAGAAGATGCAGTAATAAGTCATTTATTTTTTCATATTTATTAATCAATACTTGACTATAATGTTGAATATTTAGGAAAATAAAAAAAAAAACAATTAATTTTATGTAGAAAAAAAATAATGATCCAAGAAAGGTCGCAGAAAGCTTTCAACACTCCATTTTTCAAAAGTCTTCAGAGGAACCGAATTTGTGCTTCTTTAGGTAGAAATCACATCACGACTTTTTTCATTTTAACACGGAAGCGCAGAGCGATAAATTCGTCACTTATCTAATTCGATTCAATTATACGCTTGCCAAAAACTGACCGTGAAAATCTTAGGACTGAAAATTCACTTGGCAGTAGATGTCCCGCAAACTCCCGGCATCGGCATTCATTTGATAAAATTTCAACAGTTATTCAGACTCCCGGCGAGGAAATAACTCAATTTTCGCTCCATTTTCGGAGGGAATTTCCGTACAGTGGCGCGATTCCACGAAGATTTCCCACCGCTGCTCAGAGGCAGCTTCATATTTTCATAATATGCGGCATCGTAAATAATTCGCTGGGAAAGTCGCGTCGCATCCTTCCTCGCATCGATTCCCCGCTATTTCGGCATTCGGTTGCCTTACATAATTGATATCCCCTCTTCGGTAAAAGCGAGTTGCTGCTTCTGGAATCCTTCGCGTTTTCCGTATCCGTAGTCGAAACACAAAAAAGGAAGGGAAAAGAGGCGCAGGGTTCCTGAACTTGGGACGTTTAAATCATGGATACGCTTCTGGATTCGACCTCTGGTCGAATAGAGGTGTTTTCGACTAATGGCATGCGAGTAAAATGTATTTGATTAAAGGAAGAAAAAAGAAAAAAGAAAAAAAAAAGAAAAGAACAAAAGAAAAAAATACCTGAAGTGACGAAATTCATTCGTTTTTAATCTTTTAAGGCAAAATTGAGGATTTTAAATTTACATACTGCAGAAGTTTTAGTTTAAGTTTTAAGTTTTTCTCATACTATGAGAATTTACAGGATACGCTTAAAAAAAAATGATTAAAAAAGTTTTTCTGAATATCTTCAGACAAAAATTATACAGGTACAGGTAGGTAATATCAGAACACATATTACATACCTAATAAATAAAATCCAAAATTTGGAAACGCTATATGTACTCTTATTTACTCTTGTAATATTTCGTTGCATCTATTTAATTAAACTCCCTCAACTTCCTTCTTCCAAGCCTTTCATTAGTTTTTGAGTTTGAGAGAGTGGAAAATGAAGCACACCGTTTACCCGAAATTATTTAGTACAGTCTCGCATTGCTTGATAATGGGGTATAGCCTTGTATGTCTCTCACATTTAAATGTGAGTGTATAGTAATTTCCTTGAAAAAGGACACGGCAAAGTGTCCGAAACGTCGGCAATCCGATACAATTGTTTCGTAGCTATATATACTTAATGCCCGAAAATAATAGACTCTACTTAGAAAAATTAATTTTTCGTTTCTAACGTTAGGTATATAAAAGACGATAAAGTCTTAAATTTGATATTTGATCTGATTTTTATGCTGTTTCATTCCCTTTAAACTCTATAATGTAAATTAAATGTATTCGAATTATATAACAAGGCATTTTTATGCTTATACGTTGTTTTTTTTTTTTTTTTTGCATCTGCATAAATATGAAAAGCCTGGCTATGTTGTCGGATTTATTAATTATTCCGTGCCTCGTTTGTTGAACAAAGATTTGCGAAGTTCACATAATTCCTTTCCGAGGGGGATTTGCCGATTTTAAGAGCTTACAAAGAGATTTCATTAAGATTTCACGTTTAAAACATTCCAAGGATTTTATGGATTTAACAAATTTCACAGGCTATTAATCCTGTTGAGAAATGTTCACTTATTACCGTTATTCGAGTATCAGTATTTTCGCAATTTTATATAAAATCATATTTTGTTACCTTTGAAATATAAAATATACTGTTTTTTTTATGATTTAAGTGGGAAAGAAATTAAAATATGAATTTTCATGCATTCAGTTTATTAAAATATTACTTTGTTGGATTTGCATTATCCTATAGATTTATTTAAAAATAAATAAAAATATATACCAACAAAGCCATTTGCAACGGTTTCTGACGATGACTTTAATGACTTTTTGAATAAATGAAATAAATGAAATCGTAGTAGCTGTACTATAATTCCAACTCTAAATTTCGGTCTAAATGCCAGGTCGGGCAAATGGAAGTAAACTGAATTTTTTAAATATAGACAGATTTAACGAATGGCGAATGATTCTCGAAAATTTAATTGATTTTACGAACCATTTTCTACTTTAACGAAATAAAAAAGTATTCGATTTGTCCTTTTTATTTGTACATTATTATATAGTCAGTCGATAGTTACATATTTACTGTTAATAATAATAATTTTCACTAATAATAGTTTTTACTTCATTGATAAACATACGAATGTCATTCATGTTGAATGAAAAAGAAATGAATATAAAATATTAAATTTCATAAGGAACTATTAAACAATAATATGAAGTAAAAGTTTCGTTTAAGAAATACATTTTAAATGAACGACACTTTATATAAATGACGAAATCCGAATGTTCGGCCTAAGGTAAAAAATGATTTCAGTTTCAAAAATTAAAGATGCTTTTGTCTAGATTGACTTGAATTTTAGTGGCTCGTGAGAATTCTATTACTATAGGACAGTAATAGAATCAGCTTCATTTTGAAGAAATCCTATAACAGATTCCCTGTTACGTTGTCAGTTTTCCTCGTGATGTACAAAATTCTCGCTGATTTTCACCATTTTTCATGTAGTTCGTTTATTATTAATGCATTTTTATGAATATTTACACTTACCTTTTTTTATGTACTAAAGTGTTTGATAATTTTGTAACTTTTAGACTATTTCGCCATTTTTCAAGATCTTTTTAATTTTTGATATTTGAAAATTTTGATCTTTGAAAAAAAATAATCGTATTTTATTTGCTTTAGATTATTTTTTTTTTAAATGTGTGTTATCAATTATCGTTTTTTTTTTTTTTTTTTTAATACAGTTCCTGAAAATTTCGTTGGTTTTTTTGTAACGTCTATTAATTTTCATTTTTTTTTACAAAAATCTTAAATTTTGACGAAATGGCAATGGTTTTTAAAAAATGGCTTTGATTTTCGCTGCGATTGTTTATCTCGCATTAAAAAGTCCTAAGTATTTCTCTTAAGAATGTTATCGATAATGTACTAATAAAAGTTCAAGTAATTCAGTTAAATATTTCTTGAATTATACTAAAATGAAATTGGAAAAATATAGTTTCGAGAAAAACACGTGTAAAGCTGTAAACAGTTATTTC
>JAPYZR010003587.1:0-15618 GCA_030522945.1 Trichopria nigra
ATATATATATATATATATATATATATATATATATATATATATATATATATATATAATCCTGAAGACTAACGAAAGAAATCGATTGTTTAGAAAGTAAGAAAAAATTCTGTTGACGTATTACCTTCTTCTCCGTATTTCGTCAAAAAGTAAGCGAAGGAGTAAGCCTCTTGAAAAAAAAATAAAAAAAAAACATACAATCGTCTATTGTCTTGCGTGAAAGATGAGCCCATCCCTAAAATACCATTATGAACATAATACTGCATATATATAGTCATACACGAATTTCACAATCGACGTTCTCGCATTCCTTCGGCTTCTTTCGGTTGTGTTCGCGATGCAAAGTTCGCGAAACTTGCCGCGATCTTGACAGATGTTTCAATTTGATCCCGCATAACGAGATTACAGACGCAAAGTGAACAATGCATATAAGTACGCAGAAAAGAAAGAAGGTGAATGAAAACTGTAGAGATTTTTATTTCACGAATTTTTACAACGACCATTCCAAATTATTTTATTTTTATAAAAAAAAACAACATTTTAATTAAAGTAATTATATATGTATAAATAACTAATATTGCATTTATGTACATTTTCATGTAAAATTTTCATAAAAACTTTCTCTTATTCATGTTTACAGTTACATTATACAGAAATAAATAAATATACATATTTTTTTTATATTATCATATGTACATACGTAATATAATAGAATGTAATATATAGGTATATATTTGTTATATATATAAAATATATAAATTGTTTATAAACCATTCATATTTATTTCATGGACGTAAATTTAGCAAAAATGAAAAAAGAAAAAATAATACAAAAAAATAAAATTTTCAATATATATATATATATATATTTTTTTTTTCATTTCAATATATATTAATTTAAATTTCATTACATTCTATTATATTACGTATATACATATGATTATAAAAAAATATGTATATTTATTTATTTCTGTATAATGTAACAGTAAACATGAAAAAGAGAAAGTTTTTATGAAAATTTTATGTTGATGTCAATTAATTGAAGATATCGTTTCTCATTTAATTTCTACCATGTACTGATTATCAATTTTCATATATAATTTCCTAGGGAAAATAATGATTGGCCAATCCACAACTGTCTATTTTATATATATATATATATATATACCATATTTAGTACATTATATATAATATATATATATATATATAAATGTACCGACATTCCCGCAGAATTCGTGTTTTTTAATTTCTGACATATTTATGTCGTCATTTTATAGCGAAAGATTTCCCGCAATTTTATTTCCTCCTGTTAATTATTACATTTTTAGAATAATTATGTAACGATGCACGCTACATAGATAGATAAATGCGATGATTTTCGATGTCGGACTCGCGAAAAACGACATTGCAAATGGATGACCAACAGTGCGAGAAATCGTACAATTTCGACACGCACCGTAAGCGTTCGAGAATAGATCAGGGATAATTATACATATATATACGTCGGTCGAATTTGCACCACTTATTACCCCCTATATTGACATTGCAAGCTCATTGTCACAGCAGTGGTCAAGTGTACCGTGTTCGTTCTTTCGCGATATACATATATTGTATTAGGTGCAAAACAAATCCACAAGGTCGAATCATTTTGTTTCACGTTATACATATATTACGAGCGACGAGTGATTTGGTAAAATAACAATAATATACACTAGTATAGTAAACATTGAAAAAAAGTGTATTCTTAATTCGAAATAAGTTGAAATAATATTTTGCTAGCGAAATTTCTCTCCCCCTCTTTTTTTTCTCTCGTTGAAAAATATTTCCATGTCATTGTAATAGTTTTTTTTTTTTTTTTTTTTTTTTTTTTTTTTTTTTTTTTTTTTTTTTTTTTTTTTTTTTTTTTTTTTTTTTTTTTTTTTTTTTTTTTTTTTTAACATGTATAAAATATGTTGACATAAATGTTTATGTATGTTTAATATACGAAGATAAATTGTAAAAATGTTTTAAAAACATTTTTCATAAATATTTTTTTTTTGTACTTTTGTAAGTAAAGTTTTACAGAAGTGGAAATATATTAGGACAGGTTAGGTTAGGTATTATTACAGATAGATTTTTGGAAAAACCTTTTAAAAATTATTCGATAATATTTTGGCAACATTTTGGAAACATTTTTGGAAACAATCTGAATATCTAATCTTAAGAAAATTTAAATATATATATACGTGTATATTTATATAACATAAGAAAAATGTATAGTAAATATATTTTAAATTTGTATACACATATAAATATACGAAACAGTCACTTTGAGGGCTATTTCATATATGTAAATCCCAGATAGCAAAAGATGCAGAAACATGCCGAATTATAACATCAAATGTGCAGCATATGATGGTCATTTCAGCATATTTCCTGCATATTGGTCAATTTTGTCTATTCTTTGGAGGACCTTTTGGCATTTCGAGGACCGTCCTCAATGTTTACGTGCAAGTATTGCTCACTTTGAGGACCCGACAGTGTTGCCAGATTTCCACCAAAACGGAGTTTAGACGGATATATATAGGAAGTGTATTTAAATATATACACGTATATATAACAATTATTATAACGATATAGATTGATTTATAAAATAATAATTGTGCCATAATTAAACCATATAGAATAATCGTAATGTATGCATACACAATATTTCTTATGCGCGCATAAAATAATAATGCTACAAGACTTTTCTTTTCCTGAAAATTGTATATACTAAAAATCAATATCAGTCAATATTGTGGAACACCCTGTATACAAACTATTATGAAAAGTTTCAAGCTTTAAATGCCAATCGATCATCGGCCCTCACAGAAAAAAATATGTTCGGTGTCCGAAATGACACCCAATTGGGTGTAAACCCCAATATTTTTAGTGTTTACACCGACTTGGGTGTCATTTCGGACCCCGAACAATATTTTTTGGTGTACATTTCCGTAAGGGGGTTAACAATAGAAAATAATCATCAGTTATACAAATGCATATTACATATAATTTGTTACAAATGTATATATATATATATATATATATGCTTTATATATATGTCACAAATGCATGTATAAAATTTGTCTCAACTGCAAATGCACTTTGTTTTATTGTTTGTATAATCGAGTAAGGTTTCACGTGTATTCTTATGTGCCTCTTACAAAAAATATATATAATGGATCGAGTTAAAACGATTTTAAGTGTTAGCTTGAAAAACACGTCGGCACCTGAAAAAAAATGTCAGCCCAAGCCTACTGATTTTTGACTTAAATAGAATCGGGAATTTCATTCGTCACTGAACAGATAATGAAAGATGTATACAGAAATAACGGTGATAGTGTATGCTTTGTATAAACTAAGTAAATACATTTTTGAAAAGAAAATGAAAATTCCGTTATTTTAACCTGCTTCGAGTGTAAATTCCCATTAATTCGTATCAGAGGATATAAAAAATTTTTCATGTACAATACATACATATACATATATATAGATATATATTCATATATATTACACATATTATTATTACATATTATCATATATTATATACATTCATATATATATAAAAAAATTGGAGTATTCAAGAATATTATATATATATATATATATATTTCTTTTTTTACTTTTGAATGAAATATTGCGTAGCATACGAATTATTTGCAATAAATTATAAAATGTTATGGAAAAATGTTGTTTTTGGCATTGCAACTTCGGAATAATTCGGAATAAAATATATGTATCTCTCGTTATCCTCCTGCACTTAATTTATTCTTAAGACATTAGAGAAATTGCGGGTATACAAATAACTTTCTACTTTAAATAGGGGAGCGGCAAAAACGGACATTATTATTTCTCCATATTCCCTAATGTTCTTTCCTATATATATATATATATATATATATATATATATAAAGTGCAGTAAAAATTGCAATAAAATTATAATTTATTTAACGGTTGCGTGATTTTACATCTGTCCTTTTTTAATCAACCATAAAATTTGATATCTTATAATTATACGTATATATAAACTGACATTTTGAAATAGAAATACTACGTACAGGCTTTAAATAATATAACAACAATACTTTTGTTTGGTGTACTTATGATATAGTGACATTTTTTTTATTTATCCCACTACGATATACCCATATAAAAGCACGAGAAAAGAGTAGAGGACGAAGAAAGGTAGAAAAGAATAAGGAGACGACACGAGTGGGTGCTACATAAGTATGACGCGCCTTTTATACATTTGCAATATACGCGTCAAACGTTTTCGACACTATACTGATCCTGCACGTGGTACAGCATGAATCACAAATTATATCCATATATATATAAGAAATCGAAAAATTGAATGCGAATGAATTGTTCGCGTTTTCTCCAGTGAATCTATAGCAAAATTTCAGTAGTATACCTGCCACTACTGACGCGCTCCAAACATCAGACCCTTCACTATAGTAAACGCGACAATTCCCATTGAAGGGTCTTCGTGTTTATCGGTGATAAAATCGTTATCAACCGCGTGTAAAATCACATTCAATTTTTCCCATTAAACTCTTACGACCGCTTAACAATCTTTCGCTTATATATATATATATATATATATATACGAAGAACGCCCACTTGTGTGAGAGGAGAATTCGTCCTCGACTCTCTTCTCCTGATGTAGATACCGGCTCAGCCTCACCGGCATTCTCGGGCCTGATTCATCCTATCGCTATTTTCTCACCGGCTCTTTTCTCACTCCATGTCTTTCTCATTCTAGAGTCGAATCAGCCGTCGAAGAGACAGTTATTGCTCGATAGCAGCAGCAGCAGCAGCACCGTTGGCCTCGACTACTATATATATATATATGCATATATATACGTAGGAAAAGAGAGAGAGAGAGAGACGGACAGGGAGACTTCGTGACGGGGACTGACGTATTGCAGACACGGTATATCCAGTCGGGAAGAGAGGTGGTGGAAGTTGTAGCATAATACAGAGTCACCAGAACTACCAGAGCCACCAGAGAATGGTGAGCTCCCGTTCGCCAGGTTTGCAGAGTGACAGCAGCGAGGACCCGAACGTCGATCCCGGCGCTAACGGAGCTGCGTCCTCGCACGGCCCAGCATTTGGACAGCTCTATATTGGGTATGTATTATGTATAGACGATCTGGTTTTATTCTTTACATACACGTATACATACATATGCATATACATTTTATATGAGCCTCTCGTCCTGAACTTAAACCGTACAGGAAGAAAGTCCCTAGAATCTCCCCAGAATTGTCACAAACGTCACATTTTAAAAATATATTGCAATTGCACGTCTGACAACATTGATTGTCCAACATTGTTATAAAATGTTTCTCTGGAAATATATTGCAGAATATTTTGAGTGAAATATTCCGGAAACATTTAATTTGCAATATTCTATACGTACAATTCGGAGAATATATACTGAATAGGTATCACAGTTGAGATGTCTGACAAGTCTCATCTGTCACATCAAATGTCACGTATTAAATGTGACATTGTTATAAAATGTTTCGCAGGAAATGTAATGGAGAATATTTTGAGTGAAATATTCTGGAAATATTTCATTTGCAATATTCTATACGTACAATTCGGAGAACGTATACTGAAGACATCACAGTCGATATGTCTGACAATATCTGAAATGTGACATTGCTATAAAATGTTTCGCAGGAAATGTAATGGAGAATATTTGAGTGAAATATTCTGGAAATCTTTCATTTGCAACATTCTCTGCGTACAATTCGGAGAATGTATATTGAAGGTATCACAGTCGAGATGTTTGACACGTCTCATCTGTCACATCAAATGTCACGTATTAAATGTGACATTGTTATAAAATGTTTCGCAGGAAATGTAATGGAGAATATTTTGAGTGAAATATTCCGGAAACATTTCGTTTGCAATATTCTAAACATACAATTCGCGGAATATCTTTCGGAGATGTCATCACAGATTCGAGATATCTCGCAACGTCTCAAATGTGACATTGCTAGAATATTTCGCTGGAAATGTATAATGCAGAATATTTTGAGTGAAATATTCTGGAAACATTTCGTTTGCAACATTCTAAACATAACAGTCGCGGAATAACTTTCGGAGATTTCATATACAAATATACACAGATGTCTCGTAACGTCTCAAATGTGATATTGTCGGAATGTTTATTGCAGGAAATGTTGCAGGTCGTTTTAAACGAAGTATTCTGGAAACATTTTACTTGCATCTTACGTAATCTGAACACGATAAACAGAATGAAAATTGTATTAGCAGATCAAATCGTATTCAGCCGACAAACTGTTGCAACATTTCCTCATTAGATCGTGGAATAATATATACACACACACACACACACACGCACACACATGCATAGAAATATAAAATATATAAAAAATATATATAAAAAATATATATTAAGGAAGTATAGTACGCGTGATATCTTATATACATATTTGTCGTGTGTGCTGTAGTGAGAATCGCAAAGTACATTATTGTTCCCTTTAGGTGTAACTATATATAAATGGAGTCTGAATATCAAGTGACAAAGCAGATCTAATGGTGACTTTTCTCGTTTACACACAAACACTGTACAGTAAAAGCTGTGTAGCCTCTCATGATTCGTCTATGACGTCTCCTTCCTAAGGCGTCGATTTTCCAAATTTTCTTTCGTATATACATATAGACATTCTCAGCTTATTGATACGTCTGACAATAACTGATAAAAAGGAGGACTTCTCAATATTACCGCAAGCCCGCGGTAACGTGTGGCAATTATATAAAGGTGATTAGCGAAAACTATATATAAAGATTTCGTTTTTTTTTTTTTTGTTTTGATGCGTGTGCTTGCGTATATCATATTTTGGGCACTCACGGCATCGTGGCCACGAGAGGATTCTTCTTCTTTCCTACTCTTTTTTTTTTCTCTAGACGAAAGTACGTTTTTTTTGGAGTGTTGCACTTTTTTACGCTACCTCGCAAATCGCAATCATATTGGTTTCGAACATTTTGGAATTTTCATCTTTTCCATGCTTCATACATATATATACTATAGGGTCCTATTTCAAAACACTGGCCTATCACAATTTTATTCCAGTAAGACATCAGAATGTCACCCTATCGACCATGAAATCAAGATGGTTAAAAATGTCGTAATTATAATGTTTATTGTGGTAATTCAACAAAAAAGTGTCCTTTTAAGGAACTGTTCTGAAGAAGCTACCGTTCAATATAAACAAACGCAATTTTTAAGAAAAGTACAGATAATACTGTCGACGACGAAAAGCGTTCAGTTAATGCAAGGCCTTCATTGAGATTCAATCATGTTCGTCGGAGAGAATGAATACAAAAAGAACTCTTTAATTCCTTAAAACACGAAAAGAGATCGGACAGAATTACTCTTCAAAGTGAGCTGATATAACTCGAGGCATACAGGAATACTTAAAGGGTACTTTACGTACTCGTGCTGTGCAACTGTTTAGCTCTGCTGGATATGGAAATAGACCGGTATTACGTAACGTGTTCCGGTCTATAGCAAAAGTGGTACCAAAATAATCATATATGGCTCTTGAAAAACAAAAACACTTTAAAATAAATCTCTAAAATTGTTTGGTGTGACGTATCGCTCCACAAAACGTGACGATTGAGCAACTCTTTTAAAAGAGTGAATTTCTAATCTTTAAGAGTGACATTTCACTCCAAGATATTTATTGAGTAACTTTTTAAAATCATCAAATGAGGAAAAAAATTTTAAATGTAAAAAAAATAGTAGTTTTAATAAAGCATAATATTATGAACTGTTTATAAAAAAAAGGAAAAAATATACGTTCAACTTTATCGAATGTTATGATAAACGGTCGTCGTCTTCGCTGAATTAATTGCAACCAATAACAATTATTACGTTACGTATAATATACTTATATAGCGGAGGTACAGTTTACTTAATGGCAGTGAATCGTGTGAACGCTGGAATACTGAAACAATCGTCCGATTACGCAAATTGTGCGTAACCTTCGATCAGTTTACGAATGAGAACGAATTGAATTTGAGATCGCTCCCATTACGACTCGGATTAAGGTGGTCTAGTGCATAAGTCTCTCTTTCCAATTTTCCGTTTAAAGAAAATATAAAATTAAGTACATATACTTGTGTACTTTTATGTATCATTGTCATTTTAAAACTATGCATTAATAATAATAAAGAAAATAAAAATAAAAATAAATATAACAAAAATAACAAAATAATAATAGTAAAACATAATAGTAATAAAAAGCAATAATAATAATTATAAGTGGAAGAAATTAAAAAATTAAAATAAACAAATATAAAATAAAAAAGAATATAAAAAAAAATAAATAAATAACTTAAATAAAAATAAACAAAATAAAACCAAAAAAATTAATAAAAAGATAAAAAATAAAATAAATAAAAAAATAAAACGAATAAATATAAAATAAATAAAAATAAACAAAAATAAAAAAATTTTCAATATATTACATTATTTATAAACATTATAAATGTGACATAGTTATGCAAGCTTTCAATTCATTTTTACAATAATAAACCAAATTTATATGCGTGTACACTTTCATATCCACATCGGAGAAGTGCACGTAATTACGTCAATATTAATATAAACTTTATTGAGGAAAGATTTTATATTCATAATCAAATAAAATCGTGTATATATATATATATACCGACATAATTATATCTACACGTATAACTTTAATTCATTAATATAAACTATAATTTATTCGATAAATACAATAAAATATTTATAAATAAATCAATATCCTGATTTTACAAATGTATTTACTTGTATTATAATTTATTAATAATGTGTGATGTCTAGTTTTAGAGTGACATAATGTACAAGCGTATATTTTTGCAAGAGTTTAAAAAATTGAATTACTTCAACAGGTATTTTACAGTTTAGACACATGCAAAGCACATTCTTGGAATTTGAGCATACATATATATATACTCGTCTTCAAAGAATGGATTTGAAACCCGTTTTTACTACAGCTCGGACAATTTCATGTATAGTCGAGTCTAGAATGAAATAAGCATTTTATCCTTTTTCTGCAGACGCGGTCTTCATCAGCTTAACCGCCTTTTAAAGCAGGTACCCTATCTCGTGGAGTCTCTGAAGCGATTTTCACATTTTAGCCAATTGCAGGTTTTAAAGACTATATGCAATTAAACAGTCGGGAAAAAATGACACCATATACGTTTTTAATTATATAATAGATCTAAAAATTCAATAACTCCGAACTTTATCAATGTAGTATTAATAAAATTGATTAACGGCTAAAAATTTGCGGAAAGAAATAGCAAATGTAAAAGTTATCGGTTTTTTGAAATTGACCAATTAGAAGTCGAGATATCCACAAAATACAAAATTCAAAAAATTCTATCTTTCTTAGCTTATTGAGAAAAATGACGAATGAATACGATAAATATTAGGGATTGTATACGAGGAATAAAACAGTCATCGTTTTTTTTACAATTGAACCAATTAGAAGTCGAGATATCTCCGATTTTTAACGAAGCAAATATGCTGAACTTAAAAAAATCTTACATAAATTTATTATTTCAATTTATTAAAGACAATGTCTCATAATAATAATATAATAATAAATACTCCAAATATTTTTTTATTTCATACTGAATAAAACAGTCATTGGATTATTTTAAACTGACCAATCAGAAGTTGAGATAATATCTCCGATTATCTTATCTCCAATTTGGATGGAATATGCGTATAAGTTTCACAACATAATTAATTCACCATATATATTTGCCCAAATCAATTATTAAAAAAATACAAGTCAATCTAATTGCGAGCGAAGCCCCTAGATTAACATTTCGTTTTAAAGTATATACTTCGCTGGAAAATATGAAATTTGTCGTTATCTATATATGAATTTTTATGATAGAATATTTATAAGAAACGAGACACTTGAGTAATATTCTTTTTTTTTGTAAATGATACAACAAAATTTAACGAATTAATAATTATTTCTGAAGCGAATACATAGTGAAATAAGAAACAATCGTTGGATCTGTAACACCGACCGATTCTGCGCAAGGTGTTGTTACATCACTGAAAGGTAAATAAAAAAAGTGAGTACCGACGAGAATAGTGCTAATGCTTAAAATAAAATATCTCTCTTAACTCTCTTAACTCAGACCGACCTCAATATACTTTAAAGCTAAGTCGATTTCAATTGAATTATATTTCATTTTTGAATATTCCAATGATTATTTCCGATATTGTCATACATCCTATTCATGTATTTTTCCGAAGTATTCAAAGTTACTCTTTATTTTATTGCATAAATGATGTACCAAGAGTTAGCGGTCAAAAAACCACGATAAACGACAGATAATAGACATATGAAGCGGCTCGGTCGATAACGTCAATTCCTATAACCTTTAATATTCAAACTAAACAGAAACCAGATGCATGTTCAAGTTAAAATCTGTTTTGTCGCGCTTTTACACTTGTGTTTATTTCAAATTTAGAGAAATCACTTTACAATCGAGCGAGAATTCGCACGAATTAAGGTCCGAATTGTAAAAGTGTAATTTTCAATTTTATTCCCGCGATTTCTCGCCAAATTTCGAACCGATTTCGTTGAAAATTGACGTACTTTCGTAAAAAACGCTTAAAAATGCCTTAAAACAAATTTGGACTCTGAATATTTTAGGTTAGAAATTGATGTTATCGACCGAGATAATGTATATATACATTTTGTCTACATTCTTTAAAAACATTCATTAATTTTATTAATTTCTGTAAAATTTTGCTTCATTCCGTTAAAGTCAAAAATCAAAATCATTAAATTGATAATTTTTATTATGCATCTATATATATCGATTTTTCGATCAGAGTTAACAGTTGACTTTAGATCATTTTAAGTGATTTCACTATTTGTATTTCGATCATGAAATAATTATATTAATAATGAGTATATGTATATTTAGAGAGAGAGGGAAAGAGAGAAAGAGAGAAACACAAGAGTTCATCACACACATAATTGTTAAAAATGATTTTAAATTACGAATTTGATGAGAACGGTTTATAGCGAATATAAACACACGCATTGTGTAGTGGGGCACTTTAATAAGACATAATCGCCTGGTATTATATCAAGAGTTGACGATGGCGAGTAGCAGGTATATGTATACACCATTCATGGAGCCAAAGTACCACGTATACGCTTTAAGAGAAATGTATGTCAGTAAAGAATTACTATTATAATACATGTGGCCAGATTGAAAGTATATATATATACATATACTGGGCTGTTAAAGTTGTAAACCCGTATTACGCAGAAACGATTCTTCATTATATACCATATATCATACATATAATTGAAGGGCGGAACTGAAACATCAGAAAAATTTCCTTCCTTTATTCGAGCCGACTATTACGATTTTTCTGACGACCGACGAAACTGTATTATTTTCACGTTGTCGATTCATTTTCGTCATTGCATTGTTCTTATAAACGTGACGGGTATTCGAAAAAAAAAATGTTCAGGTATAACAATCAAGTATATATAAGTAGAAAGAAACTCTGACATGCAAGGCCTGTCTGTATACATGAGAATGCAAGCCATGATAAATAAATCTTCATTGGCAAAAGGCATACTAAAATTGAGTCACGTTTTGTGCAGTTTGCTTTTATAAAACTGAAAATCTATTCTTTTTTTTTGGCAGATTTTCACTGGAAGTATATATGGACTCAAAATATAGATATATTGTATGGTATTGGTATATTTTATATATGCGTAAATCTTGCTTTATATATATATTTTACCCTTTATATAATATGAGGGAAAAAATAAATATTCAAAAAATATCGATTATTTTTTTTTGGGCGAAACTGACGTTTTTCTGCTATGTATTGATGAAATATAACAACAATAAGTATATCACAATTTTTACCAACAATTGCTTTGGTTATCACCTCTAGAATCTGAAAGCATGATTTAAAAGGAGTTTTATATCCTATCCTTTAAGGACGAATTTCATTTGAAAAAAGAAACGAAATTTTCGACATTGTTTATCTAATCATGATAATTGTAAAATGTACTATTTATAAAAATAATAAATCGGAGTTACCACAAAAAAAAAACAAAAAAAAACAAAGAAATTTATTTTGGAAATTATACATATATATTTTTTTTCAACCTAACTGTCTTTGCTTTTTTATGGTAAAAGGAAATTTTCGACATTTGTTTATTTAATCATAATAATTGTAAAATGTTTAATTTTTCAAAAATATTAATGAATGAACCTGACCTAACCTAACCTAACTTAAATGAAGGTTGAAACTTAATTTAAGTTTTTTAATTTACCATGTCTGATACACCAATAAATTTATTTATTGAGGACTTTCCACTTAAGGAATCAAAAATACGGACAAAAAATTTTTATTATTTATACATCACATGTAATTGAATAATAATTGCAATAATAATTGCAATTATTATGATTGAAAATTTCGTTCTTTTTTTTAATGAAATTCGTCCCTGAAGTCCCTAGGATATAAAACTCTTTTTATATTTTAGAAAAATGTCAGATTCATCCAAAAAAGTCGATATTTTTTCAATATTTTTTGTTTCTCATAAACTACGTATTTTTTCTTTCAAATAACAAGATAGCTTTTTTGTCAAAAATTTTTCTCAGAATATACAATACAATTTTTTTCCATTTAAAAATATTGTATTTTATTCAGAAATTTTTAATTTTTCTACTCGAGGTCCGCCATATTGCAGCCGCCATCTTGAATTTCTTCATTTTGATTTTATATTAGCGACCCGAGAACATTAAATCATACAAGAACATCTGATGAAGAACAGTTCAATATCATTTCCAGTTTAATCGCGCCCCTGATGAAAATCAATTTTTTTTCTCTAGGCTTCGTAGTTTTTTGCATGTATTAAGTATATATACCATACATGGAAATCGTATAAAATTCTCGAGTATATTATTCGTATGCAAATACGTATAACGGTACCGTATACACCGGACTTTCAAATCGTACAAACTGGAAATTCACGTTTTTTCAATGCTCCAAATTCGCACTATTGTCACTATATATACATATATGAAACTGCCATACGAAAAATGAATTTGATTTTTTTGATATATTTTTAACATGCCGTTAATGTAATCCCATTTTTTTCGTATTTTTTATACACTGTGTATAAAAATGAAATGATGTATAGAATTTCAAGGTACAAAACGTGTGAGTGATCTATGGAAAAATGGATTTTTATTTTTTTTTTAGATCATGAGAAATTGTATGTTTTTTTTTATGAATGTATGCAAATAAACATCGGTCGTTATATGGTTGAAATAAAAGCAATGAAAATTTTCGCAGATGCGTATAAATATTCATGTATGCCGTCAGAACAGATTGTTCACGCATGCGCTTTTAAGTGCAGCGCTATATATAAAATCTCGTTTATGCACTTAAAAATTAAGAAGCGGAACTTTGCGTTTTTATCGGACTTTCCACGAACAAAAAGCATAGAACTATTATTAAAAATGCATTTTAAACCTGACTTTTAAAACGATTCTTTTCTAATTAATTTCTCGATCATTTTTTTGTGTAGTCACATTTTAGGGTCCTGTATAATTGCCTGTCGAGTACGCAGTCATTTTTTTTTTTTCATCATTAGTCTTTCATATAATAAAACGTACAATTTTTTCGTTCCGTGTTTTCTGAATCCATTCAGACACGTTCCACGCAATACACTTTTTTTTTTCAACAAATTGTACTATTTTCCATAATAATCAGTTTTAATTTTTTTTTCTTCAAATTCGATAAAAAAAAGTGGCGTTTGAAAATTGTCCGATTCTACAATTGATTATAGGGGGCTTCAAGGTTCGATTTCAGGTTATCTCTGTTTAGTGTATAGTTGTATATACATTGTCAAGATAACATTACGAGTTGAGAAATTTTATATAGCTTTTTTGTAGACCTGTAATAAAGGACATTATAAACGTCTGATAACACTTTTTTCTTCATCACCATGCATCATCGATCGCTATCGTTATTACGAATCGAAAATATTGTACTTCTGTATTCATAAAAATAAAAGGTTTGAATTATATATTCCCTATACCATTCGTGTCTGAACAGTCCGAAAGTTTCCGGAAAAGTCCGAAACATTGATGAAATAATATTTTTTTATTTAATTGCATTATTATTATTATTATTATTATTATTATTATTATTAATGGTATATGATTATATAGGATTCTATATAATTATATACAGGAATTAAGATAAATTAATAATAAATAAATTAAATATTAAAATGAACAATAATTTCGTTTCATTTTATTGAAACGTTCTACGAAACTTATCCGAGAATTTTTGTCATATTCCATTATATATATAGCTTAATTATATAAGAATATAGAAATGATCACACACTAATTTTCCATGTCGATATTATCGGTGTATGACATAAGTCGCGCGAGTTACGTATATGAACTTACGGGAATCTACTTTTTTTTCTGACCCATTCATGCAGTGCACATACTTATTATGTACAAAAAAAAAGATGTGCCTGATAATAATGAAAAAGTAATACTTTACAGATGTTTCTGTAGCATTGCAATATTATATATGCGCGGAGAAGTGAGATTAAATTAAAAATTTTAAAGCAAAGAAATGATTATCGACGCTATATATAGGTATATTTGAAATGTCAGGGTATAAAATAATATGGCCCAATAATAACGTTTATTTTCAACATGAAAGAAGGCGACTGAGTATAAGTGGAATGTCAAATTGTGTATAATGACTTCACTGTAATAAGCATTATTATCCAAAATATTGCAGGAAACGTGTATCAAATCGAAAATGATTGAATTCCTAGGAAAATTATTGTCATCGAAAACAATACGTTTAAAATTTTGCATTTGAACGAAATTATTTTTTTTCTTTCTATAATGTTTATTTTTTTTCTTTTTTATTTATTTGAATGATGATAAATTTTTCCATTTTCATAAATTTCGCAATATTCGAATGAATTGAATTCTTCAATATGTTTTAATGAATTAATTAATTAATTCATTCATTATTTAGTTGCCTTTTTCGTAATAAGAAAAAGAAATATGTTGGATTAAATTATGAATAGTGTGTTGTAATTAAATTTAATTAATCAGTCGATTAATAATGTAATAAAATGTGTATTTTTTCTTGATGTTTTAATTATATATATAATAAAATCGAATTACGTATATAGTTAAAACATCAAGAAAAAATTCACATTTTATATACACACGTACTCTTTAAATTTTTTGGATTGAAATTTCATTCCAAAAAGTGTGAAATGTCACTCTTAAGGAGTGAAATTTCACCCCATGAAATTTAGAGGGTATATATATATATATATATATGTATATATAATTATATAAACATACATATCATATCTAATAAAATGTGTATTCTTTTTTGAAGTTTTACAATCTTTTTTTTTTTTTTTTTTTTTTTTTTTTTTTTTTTTTTTTTTTTTTTTTTTTTTTTTTTTTTTTTTTTATTTTTTTTTTTCTT
>JAPYZR010003588.1:0-13901 GCA_030522945.1 Trichopria nigra
AGTTTGTTAATTCGATATATTCAATTCAATCTCTTTACTGACGAGACGAAAGTTAATTTATTCTTTAAAAAACACTTTCATTTGATAAGCAAATAAATTGAACATTTTCTTAAATTACAAATGTGTTTTTAATTTCACCCATTCAATTACAGACAGGATTGCCGACCTTAACTTCAATTTCTTCTCCAATATTTACATCTGAGAAAATCAATTGCAGTCGATTTTTATGGAGCTTTACATCTCGGTGTTGTATTACATGTTTATTAAATTATAATAGAAAATAGGTCACATTATCGACCTACCAAGCTTGAATAAGCATTGTATTTCAAAACAAATAAGGAAACGGTTTTTAAGACGACATGTAAAAAAATAAACTGCATATTTTGACTGGGATAGTATGTATCTAATATTTGTCCACTTGAATTATATACATATTTTGAGTCATTTTTACAACATAGTTATTATAGATAAGATTTTGAATAATTTAACTGAACAGATATTAGGCAAGATATTTAGGCAAAAGCGTGCTCACTTTAAATCCAATTTTAACATCCAGTATTTGGACAGTTTTCTTACAAAAAGCTATAGTCTATTTATTTTTGTCCAGAGTTATTGTTCAGTTTAAGAACACTTTTATTGCATACACTTTTAAACTAATTATTTTAGACAGCAACTAGCTTGTATTTAACCCAAATCATTTTACCGAAATGTACATGTTTATGATCGCGTCCAGAATGCGTAAAATTGCACGTGACGTTTTACGGTTTTTGCACCTGTAAATGTTTTTATAATTACGTCGAATGGAACTTTATTACGATTACATGCGCAGGGTCATCCCTTATACGTATATATTTGTGTTTCGTTGAACATTATTGTGGTATCACAGTGATGCCGACCGCATGGCAATCGGTATATGACATATCTGTGTCCTATTGTAAACAAGAGAAATGACAACGATGCTCTTTTTAAAAGCAGCCATAAACCGACCAATCATAATATAGCACCAGAAGTCGGCAACATTATTCAACGAAAATAAATGCAAATGACCGCACATGCTGTTTTACTGTTTGACCTATTAATCTTGTGACTAACATTAAATGTACCGAAATTTGAAAAATACGATTTGTCATTTTTACAGCCCGGGTCTAATATTCTTGTGACCGACTTTGACGGCTCTCGACAGCTCTCGGACAAGTGGACCCCATGGGGCACGAAGTTTTACTTTGCGCCCTTCAGATGAAAATAACTATATATATGCAGATACTTTCCAGATGTCAATTTCGAGTTAGGGCTGTCGACCAAACAGAACGATAGTGCAAGATTTTAAATTACTCTTCAATAACGTCTGATGTATAAATTGCATTATTGTAAATGTGATCGCGTCGTCGGTGTTTTTACGAAAACCTGCATCTTTATGACGAGACAAATAGATGCAAATTTGTGGAGTTTCCTGATGTCTAATTTAATGTCAAATTTAATGTCAAATTTCAAAATTTCAAGATGGAGATTATTCTAACTTCAAATTTCAAATTGTATTTTTTCAATTATTTCTATTCTTTTTCTATTATAACCTGATACTTTCAATCCGCCATTTTAAATTTCACTAATTTAAAAAACTAATAACTTTACCTATTAATTTCAGATACTCATTTTATTTAAGACTTTTTATGAATTATCTTATTCTCCGGTAAGGTAAGAATGTTATACATGATTTAAAAAAAAAAACATGATATTTTTTGGTTTTACTTTCAATTTATGAAATTTGATTATGCGTAATGGCGTTAGAATACATGAATGTGCAGTAACATAGGAATATTCCGAACAAATTTTTCTAAAATGGCAGACACGTAATAACGTTAAAAGTGAATTTTTTTTTGTAAAATCATATAGTAATTTTTTTTCTTTTTTTTTTCAAAAATAACCATACTTACAAAATCACAAAACTTAATGGATTTTAATAAAACTTGGTATCCAAAAGTTTTTGCCGTCGCTGATCACGAATCTGCTGTAAGTTTTCAAAAATTCAAAATGGCGTCATCAACGACCCGTATAACCCTTGGATAATCAATTTAGTAAAAATCGTTCAAGTTTTGTGATTTTGTACGCATCGCTGTGGTATATTACAAATAAAAGTTCACTTTTATCGCTATTTTGTATCCGACATTTTGGAAATTGTTTTTTTTTTTCTAGGAATAATCCTATACGATAGCATATATTCATTTGCGGCACGACATTTACGACTTTTGGAAGTATTCTAATGTCTTTATACTTACAAAAGTATAATAAAATTGAATAAATTGAAAATAAAGCAACAAAATAATATCATGTATAACTTTTTTACTTTAAAATTTAAAAACTGTCGTCATGTCATGCATAATTGGTAAGAATTATTTGTGAACAATAAAAACAGGTTATGACTATTCTCCTGGATTCTTAATGCTACAATATTAAAGTAAGATTATATATTTTTTTTTCTTATATTTAAATTGGAGTCATTCATTAAAAAAAGAACAAAACTTATTCCTATACTATTATTTATTGTAATTTTAATGGTATACTGAGAATATCTTTAAAAGCCTTCCTTTTATTGCACTTATTCAAAAACAATTTATGAAACATTGATATATATACAGGGTGTCCCAGAACTGGAGGATAAAATTTCAGGAGGCGATCCTTCGTGAAATTTGAAATTTGATGAATTAATATTATTGTTAATATTATACTAATAACAGAAAATTAGTGAAAAACGCGCTCCATCAATGTCGTATACGGTATTCGTTAATTTTTTAAGATTTAACGTCTCCCCATTTTTTTCGAAATGGATATTTCGCTAGCTATTTACCGGAATGAGTTAGGCTCGAAAAACCGCCAAAAAAGGCAATTTTATCCCTTTATGAGACCATAACTAGCGAAATATTCATCTCAGATAATATGCTGTTAAGGGGGAATTGTTGGCCTTGAAAAAATCTTAAAAATGCGCCCTCACTCGTTAATATAGGTTGAAAATGAGCCGAGTTATTGCAAAATCAGTAATTTTTTTTCTAAACTTCAATTGTTCGCCTTTCAAATTCTATGCGTCGGATCGAATTTTGATACACGACTTTTTGATTTCAAATTTCACGAAGAATCGCCTCCGAAAATTATATCCGCCAGTTCTGGGACACCCTGTATATATATGTATAAAGTCTCTCACTCACTGATATTACAGTACGTTACACAAATTCCAAAAAAGAATTTATAACCCACAGATAAAATTAACCGCGGGACTACGTTTTATTGTTGAGGTCCTATATCGGAAAATCATCATAAAATCTGTACGAAAAAATCTCTCGATTCTGCCTACATGTATCTTAGAAAATGTACAAATTTGCTAGTAAAAATTACTGTAAATTCTGCCTCGTTTTTGTATCGATTCTGTCTAGAAAATACCATCAGATATTGCTATTTCTATAACAAATTCTTTTTTTTTTTGTTTTTTTTTTGTTAAAATTCCCGGATATGGAAAAAAGAACCATTTCGCATAAACGACGATATAAAGCACAATTAAAAGTGATAATTTCCATGTTTTCAAGGTCGCTGTTCTTAAATTCAAAATGACGGCATCGATATGGCGGCCGTCTAACAAAAATTTCCATTTTTTTAATTACATTTTTAAAAATTATTTTTAAATATATAATTCTTAATAAAAAATGTCTCTTACGATTTTTGTCTATACATTTCATGGATTCCGCGGAAAGAAATGCCGACATTTCCATTCTACTCGGAAAGTTTGTTTCTCACAAGCGCTGTAGTATTGCAGATAAGCAAAAAATGTTTGCATTTCCAGAATTCAAAATGGCAGATACAATATATAGTCGACGGATATGTAAAATATGATTTGATCATTTAATAAAACCCGACTCGGAACTTTTTGAGGTCTTTGATTCCGAATCTGTGGTCAAAGTGCAAAAATTTAAAATGGCGGACCTAATATGGCCGATTGACCGATGGAAAGTATGATTTGGTGATGGGAAAAAAAAACTTGGTATACTCGGGAGATTATTCAAGAAGCTGTGTATATGCGTGTCCTGATGATCTCGGCACGCGAAAGACAAACTTTCGGAGCATCTTCTATTCAAAATTCCTCGTAGAATAATAATACGAAAATATTTTTCATATTTCAAAAAATTGAAAATTTTTGTTAGACGACCACCATTTTGAATTTTGAAAATGTCCGTTTCATTCAATTTCGCATACGTGCCTTTATTTGTATTAATATAACTGATTTCATTCAGGGTTTTGAGGATTCTAAGTGTTGTAATTTTGAAACGTCTCATATATATATGTATGTGTGTGTGTGTGTGTGTGTGTGTGTATAGTAGTCTAGCCAGGATCGATGTCGTGTCATTTCCATGCAAATGCACATGTATACATGTTCATCATCAGAACGAGCAGCAGGGCACACGGTCGACCGCAGCGGTAATCGCTAAACTGACCCAACCGACACCTACAGAGGTACATGTATGTATGTATACATAAGAAAATTGGGCCACCCGCAGCAGCAGCAGCATAAGCATCATATCACAGTTGACAGGAGCGACGCTTATTATTGATTTTCAAAAGTCCCCTAGTCGAGACGGGATTAGACGCGCTCCGGGGGACTTGTTTCGGATCTTCTTTCTCTCGCCCTTTGCCCTTCCATATACATATATAACAGCTATCGGAAAAAGGGGCGACATCCCGCAGAAATAGCGGAAGACTTCCTGGAACTGTAACGAATCATATCGATCGGCTCTTTTCGTATATATATATGTATATAGCGTTACACGTTCGGCTTGATTTTCCAACAATACACACACGACCTTTCGATGGTCGGAGATTCTTCCTGCTGATGGAGGATTTTCCCTTCCGTTGAAACATATAGTCTGTCCACCGCGCCGCGCATGCGTCATCCAGCTCACGAATCGTTCGCACCTTTGGACTTTTGTATTATATATATATATATAAGTGCAATCGTGGATTCTCGTATACTGCGCCTGCCTCGGATGCACGTGCATATGTATATTTCGTATATACGCGAATGCGCCCGTGTGTTTCTCTCTCTCTCTGTCTCTGTCTCTCTCTAGTACTCAGCCCGTTCCACGGCACGAGTATATAGGTGCGTGAGGATGGCGCGCTTGTCGCGCAGGGTATACGCGCAGGCTATTTTGACGGGAAGGTCACATGACTAGACGGTCGGCCGACCGCCGCCGCCGACCGATCGACACGAACTCAGGCCACCCCCACTGTATGTATACATATAACGCGCGACTCCGACGAGTCGTGTCGAGGACGTCGCGCGGCTCTCCCGACGACAGTCACACGGCTGGCACGCACACATTTACGCCGTCGTGCCCCCCCCCCCCTTCCCCCGCCCCCCGTTGCCCTCGACGAGTCGCGTTATCTCCCTTTCTCTCGACGACGGAAAAATGCCGCAGGAGCGCGGATGGATCTCTCTTCTTCCTCTCGCTCTCTTCGTTCTCAGCACCCATTTCCACTCTGACTCTCTTTCTCTCTCTCCCCAATCCTCTCGCTCACCCTCGAGAGCGCTCTTTGTTTTCGTTCCGCGTTATCTCTCTATATCTATATATATACCTGTTTTTATCTGACCGATGTAATCCGGCGTACTCGATTTTTTTTTTTGTTTCTTCATTCTTTATTTCGGTTTCACGGCTGGGAAAAATATATTTTCGCGAAAATGACGATCTACGCGATGGTGGCTTTGATGGAAGAATTGGAAAATAGAGATGGTGATGGGCGTGACGGAAATCATTTCTTTCGATGAATCGATGGAATCGCGCCGCGGTATGTTGTAGACGCAAGGGCGCACTTGAAAAGGAATATTACATTATACAACATGTGCGTAAAATGCGATTTTTTACCATAATGTGCATAAAATTCGTCATATGAGTTTAGCCCCGGTGATGAGAATGTCGGGGAGGGGGAAGGGGAGAAAGAATACGGGAAGAATTAGTGGGTAAATAATTGGAAAACATAATTGAATGTACCGCATAAAATTTTATTTATATTTTATTTAATAATATTTTATTTTATTAATAATTCTTAATATAATAGAAAAACAAAAATCGATTCTGATTTATTACTAAACAAATTTGTACATATATTGCGTTGTTGATAGAGGAATCGATGCCGACGGAGGTTTCCCAGAATAACATGAAAACAATAACTCGATTTGTTTTGTTTTACTGTTATTGTCTAGCATGAAATTAATGAATATCGTATATAATAGTAAACAAATGTGTAAATTTGCATTTTAGGCAAATGCTGAATATGCACGGAGAAGTATAATATCTCATTTTACGCACTCCCCGGAGTGGCTAAAAACGAAATTTACACACGGAATGGTAAAAATACTTTTTGCGTATAGAATATCACGACTGGCGTATTACAGTTATATTCTCGGTTGAAACAAAGGTTTGAAATTGGTCAAAACTATAAGATTGAAACTTTCTTAATGATGAATTCCTCGTTAATCCAAGTTTTGATATTTTAAAAGTGTTGTATTATTATGTTTTCACGTTTTAATCATATTTTCATGTTTTAATACTATTTTGATAGAAACGGATTTATTTTCTTAATGGAGAACGTTTCTGAATGTTCCTTGCTTTTTTTAATCCAAGTTTTGATGTTTTAAACGTGTTTTGATGTTCTAATCCTACTTTGAATGCCACACATAACAAAATTGAACGTAGAATGGTCAAAACTTGGATTAAGAAGGATTAAAAGGAATAGAAACGGATTTAGTTTCTTAATGGTGAATGCATCTAAGATCCGTGTTAATCCAATTTTTGATGTTTCAATGATAATACTGTTGTTATATGCTTACATTAAAACTATAGAAAGGAAAAAGGATGGAAAGTCCATAAAAAATTGGATTATACAAAAGGATTGATAGCGATTCACAACTTCGCATTGATTCATTTTATGCGCATATATCGACGAATACTTCCCAATCGTTCTTAATTCAACATTAGAACATTCAACGTTTTTTCGTGTACAGTGCACCCAGTAAATGAAAAAAAAAATGCTTACAATTTCTACCAGGGATATGTTTATTTTTTTATTATTTTGAACTTTCAATGTATTTATTTGTGTTTACTGAAAACAGAAACGATAGACAATTGTCACTGTAACGCTCGTAATAATCAGCGCGTAAAAATGCTCAAAGAACCGGGAATACCCCCCACATTCGGAACAACGCCCAGTAGTGTATAACCTGCTGTCAATATTCGTGTGACAATTTCACCGCACCTTTGACTCACTCTTTCAATACATATTGATGTATTGTCATTGTTGACAGAAAACTATTTCTTACGAATTTTATCGTAACCTAAATAATTTACAAATATATGTAGATATTCGGCAATGTAAAAGACAAATTCAGTTATACAGGGTGTCCCAAAACATACATCTCGGAAAAATAAGGGGTTTAGAAAAAAAAAAAAAAAAAAACTTTAAATCCAAAAGTTTTTTGGGAAATCAACGGTGACCTCGAAACTGACCTTGACTGAACATCTTGACCTTGGAGTTCATTTTCAAAGTTATCCAGTAATTTTTTAAAGGAACCCCCCCCCCCCCCATTTTTACCTTTATTTTTAACCTTCTGAAGGTCACTTGCTTGCAAATGAAAAACTATCGTTTCGAGCATGAAATTTATCGCTTATTGAGAATGCGATGTCGAAAATAGGGGTTCCCGTTTGGAAAAATCACGGTGACCTTCAAGTGACCTTGAAGGCGAGGCTCAAGGTCAAATTCAAGGTGATCACCGTTTTGATCTCCCAACAATTTTAAATTTAGTTTTTTTTTCTAGCGTCCTTATTTTCCGAGATATTTATATATTACACTTCAAAAGATTCTAATGTATGTCAAACAATTTTAATCCAGAAGTAAGTAGCAGTAATAATGTTTATTTTCGGAGTAAGAAATTTCGGAGTAGTATATGAATTGATAAGCAAGAATTTAAATTAAGGCAATATTTTCAATTCGAATGCAATCAAAAGCATAAAATGTAGTTTATATATATATAGTAAGTATTTTGAATATAAATGTATTGAAAAGGATAAAATTTAATGTTTATTTTCGAATATGATAACAGGTAATATGATAAATGTATATAGATAGGTAGCGATAGATAGATAGATATGGATTTATTTATAAAGAAATGATTTTTAAAGTATAATGTCAGAAAAGTCGATAGTATTATTTTCGCACACTTCGTTTTAATTAGGAGATATCGATTTATTGATAGAAGGCCTCTAAACCTCTCGGTAGGAGGCATCTGCTTTCTATAATCCCAAATGATCTAAGCAAGAATAATATACCGAGAAACGCGCATATGGGCACGCACGAACCAATCAGGGCAAATGCATGATGCTAATACTAGACATTTTGCGAAACTTAAAGTATTCTGCGAATTGGATATTTTTAATACAAATGTAACTTATCAACGAACATTTTTAAAAAGTGGACATTTTATCATTTTTATAATTCGATAACAGTGAAGTTGTTGTGTACTATATAGTCACAACAAAAATAACAAAAATTTTCGACGAACGAATAGGTGCATAAAATCTGTCGAGTATATATATGTGTACAATCGTATTTGGCTAATTGTAAACGCGATTAAATTTTAGAAAATATACCTGTCAAAAAATGACGAAGAAAAAAATTCCTTAACATTTATCACATCAGAATAAAAGTTAGATTATTATACCACAATAAGACGGTAGGATATTTCTTCGTATCTACATATATTTTGATGCGCTAATTACGATTATGACCGTGAAAATACTGGAGACCGCGTCATTTTTAAGGTGAAAACTGAAAAAAAAAAGTTTAAAAAGGCGTTACGAAACATTCAGGAAACATTCCGTAATGATGTGGAGAGTTGAGGAAAGCGGGGGTCTTTAATTATATTTATATGTATATATACATTCACATCACATTGCGGAGCAACCCATCCCGTTGCAGCGCGCACAGGGACCCCTTTTGAGTTCTCAGGCATTGGAGTTTGAATTCATGAAAGTAGTCAATGAAAATATAGTAATGTGACGTAATCATTTTAAAATGTACACATTCAGCCGATTGTATTTTTCTCGGAAAAGCCGTAGAACATAATTTATGTATTAATACAGTATAATATCTTTATTTGATATATTTAAAAATAAATAAATAAATATATATATAATATATGCCAAAAAAAAATAGTGCGAAAAAAACGCGATATTTGAGAGTGCTTTCTTGTTTTGGTGTTGACCTTGAAAATGACCTTGTCGCAAATTTTTATGGTCGAATTCGCAGTCAGAGCCACCCAAATGTACAAAGGTGCATAGTTCCAACAAAATCGGAGATTATGCTTTATTTAGAAGTATATCATACAAGACGATATCGTCTATGAACGTGTAACATCCCATATGGAAACCTACAGACCATCAACAACGGACCCACGATCACGTAACGCGACAGACGTATACACTACTGTATGTAAACAAACGTGCACGTAAACATAATAGCTATATGTGACGTGGTCGAGGCGATTTATTTTGGATTTCTTTTTTTTTTTTTACTTTTATTCTAGAATGTCATTTTCGGAATATTCGGAATAACGAAATACTTATTTTTAAATTAAGATGATTAAAGTACAGTAAATTTAAGAAGCAAAATCGACGCAGAGAAATAAAAAAATGTATGTTGTCACGTAAAACAATGGGTCGTACCATCCTGGTGGGGGGTCAGTTCTGGAGTTCCCTGTTGATTATCGCACATGATAAATATTAGACAATAAATATATCCCAATCTGTTTGTTTTGGTAGGTTATGAGTTATGAGCAATATCGTGTCTAGTTAATTGTCTTTTCCCAATATCTACTGAAATGTATAGTATATATTAAAATTAATTATACGTACCCAATAATTTTTAAACTGTATCATAATGGATTGGAAATTGTGTAATACGGTATCGTATGTGATACCCTATTACTCACCGTTATTTGCGCGGATTAATGTTTATTTCCTGTTTTCAAAAGTTTACCGAATGTTCTAGAATGATGTTTTCATTGCAGTCAATTTCATCGGGTCCTTATAAGATAAGTTTCACAACTTCGCACAACATAGTTTGCAGTGATTGATATTGAAGATTGATGCAGAAATCGCGGAAATAATATCCTGGAATTAGCTTGAAATCATTTCCTCGATTTCTCCGTCAATTTTCAATCAATCGCGCTAAAATGTGTTTAGCGATCTTGTTATCTTTCACGTGGTGATTTACAATTTTCATTGACGAGAATGACACATGTATGTGACATGTAACAAAGATTTGGTACTCCATACGTAGATGAAGATGTTGGCCCCTCATAGAAGTGTATTGAAACAGGCAGCAAAGGCCAACTAAAAATATACATGCTTTTTTCCAAATGTTTCGGTTCTACAGTATTTCAAGACTTTGAGGGAGTTCTATTTTGCTAACAGAATTATGAATCAATTTTTGATAAAATTTGATATATTTTTTTCATTTGGATTTTTCTGTAGACATGTGCTATAAAAAATAAAAAAGCTAATATTGAGCTATTTTAATTTTTTATTTTTTTGTTTTTGTTTTTAAATCCCCTTGAAAACTGTATGTTTATGTTTCCGAATCCATGATAATTGTACGAGCGGAAAGACCGAGTACAACATATTGTCAGACCCAGCTTTGCTATACCGGGTGAACCGATAGAAAGGATTCCCTTAAATACACAACCGCCAAAATTGCGTTTCTCTCATCCTGAAGGAAAATAGTATGCAATATAATTTTTATACAGTATACAAAAATTTGTTGTTTTCAAGTAAATATTTACCTGAATATTTACTTGCATTAAGAAAAGAATTATGAATCAATTTTTGATAAAATTTGATATATTTTTTGATTAAGGTATGAAAATGTTTACGGAAGATGTATGTTTATGTTTATGTTTTATGTTTATATGGATACATATATTTTACTTTTTTTATATACAATTGATTTACTTACTGAAGAGGGCCTTGACCTAGGCTGAAAATTTTGGTTGTATGACACTTCACCTTCTGCCATTTCACCCTCCGGGACGTTTCACCCTCCGGGAAGTTTCAACACTATAGGACATTTCTCTAAAAACTAACCTAACCTAACCGTCACAAACCTTCCTGAAACTTCCGTATTATATGAGGCCCTTAGAGAAATGTCCTATAGTGTTGAAACTTCCCGGAGGGTGAAATGGGAGAGGGTGAAATGGGAGAGGGTGAAATGCGAGAAGGTGAAATGGGAGAAGGTGAAATGGCAGAAGGTGAAGTGTCATACAACCCATGGAATACATGTTAACTGTATTTTTTTCAAATTTTTTATCACGGTGAAAGTACAACGGTCAAAAAAACAAAATTCTATCTTGCTTATATTTTTGTTATTTCTAAGTCTTTTTTGTAATTTTTGTCGATTTTTATTAAATTACTCATGTTTTATTTTAAAAAGAATAAAAAATAATGTCTCGTATAATAAAAATAACCCTTAAACGTATTTCATTATTAAAACTAATAAAAAATTTACAAGTAGTAAAAACTGTTGCAGTAGAAAATGAAAAAATATACGAGACGTGTCGAAATATACGACAGACTTTCGTCATGAGAAAAATTGCATTTTGTATAATAAACATTGATATGATGAATGGCAATTTTTACCATACTCGTATAGCAAAAATTCTAAAAAATTTTGTAACTTTTACCATAAATAATTGCAATTTTTCTCGTGACGAAAGTCTCTCCTCAAAATGCCATCTGGTATGGTAAAATTTACAAGAAAATTTTTCTCCGCGTAAGAATAAAAACCTAAAACTATATAAATTATTTTAAAAAAAAAATGAACAAGAGAGAAGAATGTACGTAAGTATAAATACGTCAGCGAGATTTCAAATGTATATAGTGTTAAGTTGATTAAAAGAAAAATATATTAATTTGGAACTATGTGATCCTACGATAGTTGAATAATAATAATAATAAAAATAATGATAAAATAATAATAAAATATTAGAAAAACCGAAAAATGATGCAAAATTAAAATCAATAACGCCGCACTAACGACAATAACGCCAAAAATTAAAACCCCAGCAGATAAAGCACAGCATATAATATGTTGCTTCTAGAATATATATAAGGTACTCTTAATATGTAGTATGCTACACAAAAGAAAAGGAATTACGACAATATACCGAGAAATTGCGTATAATAAACAATTAATATCCGAGTTGTCACAATTAAAAGGCCCCCCTTATTCGAGCAACAATATCGTGTGTGTATACGTATATATACACACACGATAATAATACACAGAATGGTACTTATTTGTATAATGGAGATTCCGCAGCGGTGTCTCTTCCGTTGTCTTTCAGCCTCGACAACGCCGTATGTTATAAACGCTTCATCGTCACTTTCGCGCCGCGTTAAACTGCGTAATTAGGCATTGTTCGCGAAATGCCATAAAAATTGACAAGGATAAATCCTTATAAGCGTTATCCGAATTATCGTATATATAATAAACGATCGTTCGATCCTGCGTATTACGTCTCGATATTACAGAAAAAAGTTTCGCATAAATAATCGACTGAGAAAACCATAAGATTTCTCTATGGATGATATAGGGAGAAATAAATAATAAATGATCTTGAATAAGAAGCCACGTGCTTCTCGAAAACAATGACTCACGCGCATCACCGCATGTATCGTTGATTCCTCCTTAATTTGGAGTCGGAAACGTTCACATATATATTGTTATCCCACGAGATACGCCTCGAATCGTTTTTCTTCTTTTTTTTTCGCAAAGGTCGAATATTCCCGATTTTTTTCAAGCACATTTTTACGACACGCAATCATGCTATATATATATATGTAGCTCTTCGTCCATTTCTCTAAATTCTACTCGTATAGCAATTTATCCCTCGCGTTCGCCTCTCTTCGCATCCTCGTTCTCTTTATTACTCTCGTTTGCTGTCATTCTCCTTCACTCATTCCGCAATAATATATTTCTGCCTGCTCTACGTTAACTCTTGTCCTCTCGATCTCTCGTTCGTTTTTCCAACGCGGCCTCCTCTCTGTTCCTCTCTTATATACGCGTCATCCTCGGCAGAATGTTACGTAGTCCCTCTTCCTCCCACACGTTCGCGTTCTCCTACCATCTCTCTCCGTCAGCTTTATTATCCTCTTTATCGTGACTCTCTCGGCCACTCATTTTGCTGAAATATGGCTTTTCATTCTTTGCCACTCTCTGATTCTCTCAGCGTTCTAAGTGCACGCTTCTTCCTTTTATTCGTCTAAAATAAGACCATCTTCGTTCCCCTATATCCTGGCCGAAATATTTATTTACGAGAAATGCATGTCAATCTCTCCGTGGTCTTTTTCATTGGAGTGATGCTTATTTACTCTTTTGCGGGGGTATATATATACGTTTGCGGAATATTGACTCGTATCACTGGACAGATTTTCGTTCGATTCTATATTCTTCATTCGTTTAACCTATTCTAATTTTTTAATATTATAATTAATTAATTAATTAATAATTCTAGCAATCGGCTAAAATATTTATCTCGCATGGAAAGAAATTGTTAAGGTTTATTAGGCAACATTGGAAACATCGTTTTGCCGTTGTGCTTATATCTGGCATACAGGCTAATACAGAGTAAAAAATCTGACCATTCCAGTCTTATCCCTTTGAGCCACGAATTTTTCTTTTCGTCCAATTGACTCAAAACTTGTTACTCGGGGGTTTTTGGGGTCGCTGATTATGAATTCGTTGTCAGATTTTTGAAATTCAAAATGGCGGATCCAATATGGCGGACCAAAATCCGAAATCTTGGCCGATTT
>JAPYZR010003589.1:0-20475 GCA_030522945.1 Trichopria nigra
GGGGGGGGGGGGGGGGGGAGGAACTCTTAATTCCCTTTCGAGCTTTATTTAATTAAAAACTCGTTAATAATATTACGCCGATGCAACGGCGAAATTCGCTTTTCCAAAATTGGGGGCGAGAGAGAAACGGCGTGGCCAACGACGCGCGGTGCTATTATTTATGCAAGGGGCGCGAATGTAACGTCAATTCGCGGACAGACACGTAGGGCATGCGAGTGCGTGTAAAAATAATGCGGTCTTTTGGCGCATTTTCGTCTCTTCATTTTTTTTTAGGACGCTTTATGGATGAATAAACAAAAAAAAAAATATATATATATACGTAAACATTGCAGTTATCCGTGTTAATTTCATTCTTATCAATTGTTGAACCTTTTCATCGATTATTTTTAAAATGTTGCACGTGAAGCATATTGCTGAAAAAATGATCAGTTTATGTAACAAAGTCGTATTGAGAATTCATTATAAGAATACATCGAACGAATTCGATGAGTGAATACTCAGAAATCTTCCCGGGTGAATAATTTCGATAACTAATTTCGTGGCATGATGTTCTGAAAAAAGAATTTACGGAGTGAATTCAAAGAAAGAAAGAGGTTCATGGAACGAATCGAACAAATCTGGTGTTATTAATACATATAAGATTACCCGTACATATAGCAATGAATGGTCTCCGAATGTCTAGACATTCTGGAGACATTCTGAAAAATTCTGGAGATATGCTTTGCTGTTTGGGTAGTACGTACGTTCGTCGAATAAATTCGCTAAATTAAAGGGAATGTGTTCACAAAATGTATGTCAGGAAAATAGAGAGTTCTTGGAATATATCCGTCGAATATGAATTAAATAGAAATAAAAAAATAAACGGCTTTTTGAATGATGTTACATATTGCAGGAATATATTTCAAAGTATTATATGTTCGGGCATAAAATGTAAGATAATTAAGGAACGAATGATTAAAAATCTTCTCGTTCCCGTCACATAAAAATATTATTAGAAGCACCTGCGCTTAGCACACGTCAAATTTGTCGAAAAAAACGAATAAATTTGAATGGCAGATGGCTTTTTCGCGATGCACCTGAAAATAAAGAACACCTACAGGACGGGAACCAGAAGCGAATCGCACAAAATGATGAGGATGCGTAAGAAGAGAAAATAAATAGCTTTACGCATCGTGTAAGTAATGGAAAAAAACTTACGAAAACTGCAAAAGAATGTCGAGAAATAGACAGGACGTTATTGAGATTGTAATAAAACGAGTGAATCTCCAAAAATGGTGATCCTCCCGGGAGATAATATTCTCTGGTTGGAGGTTTCGCGCGAATTATTGCGCGTTCAGGGGTTCAGAACAACCAGATGTAAAGGGTAATTGCGTATTTTATAAAAATATTTAATAAATGTTGTTTTTTTGGATTTTATAATTTAATACAACGTTAGTTCGGATATATTAAATAGTATTTATTTGGTCATAAAATTTTGTAAAACAATATCAAACTTAAAATTAACTCAAAACCGACAATAGTAAAAAAAATTTGTTAAACATTCAAGAAACTGAATATGAAATGTGTATTTCCAATTGATAAAATATAAATCGAAATTTTCCACGAAAAAAGAAAAAATGTTATTCCTTCCAAAAATAAAAAGCAAAATGGAAGATATCAATACCGAAAGTGGTCGACTGCCCGAACCGATTTCGAAAAACCGTTAGTACCGAAAATACCCGCACTGAACATATCGGCTTTTTAAAATTAAAACCGCACTAAGCACGCGTTGTAAACGACCCTTTAAAAAAACAAGTGTCTCACCCTTCTATTTTTCTCCTCTTATTTTTGAGTGTATTTCTTTCGTTCTTGCTTCCGGCCGCTGTTCACCCATCCCTCTTTATTCGAGGCTATTCTCTTCGCTCGAGTTCGCGCAGGATCTCAAAACGACGCGGGTCCATTTGCAGCGATTTCTCCGTAAATAGCTAATGGCATGACTAGTGGCCTTTCCGCACATACGAATACACGTACGCTATATCTTATTTCTCCAGAGTACATCCGACGATCCTTAACGGACATCCTTAAGGACTAACGTAGGTGTCTCAGTCTTTCTCGTAGTCCGATTTCGATTCGCGTGCCAACGTGACGTTGGATCTGTTGATATATTTAATTTGATGGACATTTTAGGATTTCTGGAATTGAGACTATTTGATTCAATGTATCTAGTCGATTTGTCAATTAATGAAATTTTGGTGGAAACCTTATAGCGAAGGTGTAGGGTTCTAGTTTCCTACAATGAATATTAAGGACAAGCTAATAATACCTATACGTGTGCAATAATAATATTAATATTTTGATGGCAATACTGATATCAAAAGTTCGGAGTGAAAGTGATGTTGTGATTATGTTATATGTTCAACTAGAACAATCAATGTAAAAAAGTACAAATGGTAAAAATCGAGACTAGATATTCGAAGTTCAACCGACTTCTGCTACCAAATGTTGAAAGTAATGCATTCAGAATATCGATTACGAACATAGAATCTGAACATAGTACATAGGTATATTAAATGAACATTTCAGTAAATATTGAGAGTCAACAAGGAAACCTGTTAACGAAACAAATAAGGTAATGAACATGAGCACTGAACATATCAAATTCGATTAAACGTGAATATTGCACAGGAAATTTAATGAGAAAGCTAAGAATGAATAATAATAATGATCATTGAACATGGCTATACTAACCTCGGATAAATGTATTTATTAATTATGTAATATTTTTGTAAACATTGTTAGTGACGGGAACATTTACAAATTGGATCGTTCTCAAAAAGTTTCAGATCCGAATTCGTCAAGGAAAAGTGACTAATGAACAAAGAGACAAAATTATTTTACATAATTTTAGAGAAATTTATTTAAAAAGTTTCAAATTACCTTCTGAAATGGTTACGTCAAATATTACGTCTGAATTGTCGGCAATAACAAAGACTATCGAAGTTTTATCAATTTTTATTTATAAGTGCGATAATTTTCATTATAAACAAATTTCCCGTTTGTTTCGATGAATGGTCCGTGTTAAACATTGTACGTGAATCTGTATAATAAAATCAAAAATCGCATGTATTAAATGTAAACATCTTAAAATAAGCATACACAACGCACGTGATGGTTACGGAAAAAACCATTACGGTTTTACGGTGTTACGGAAATCAATATTTATCTATGAAATTACGTGATCGACGTTGATGATTGACCTGCAGTATGTGATAAATTTGATGCTCGTCGATAAGATTATGAAATGTAGCCATTGAACAGAAAATACAAGCATTATTATATTATTACAATATTTATTCGACACTGTATTATACTTGTAGAAGTATTTCCACTAGCTTATGCAACAATGTGATGATTTCGATGTCAACAAACATAGACCCGGGTAATATGAATAATCTAACGGGGTCTCATGCGCACTATTCATAAACACTGAATTTTAAGACAACATATATTTACGGAACGTGAATGCAACATTAATTCTTAGAGTTCATTTTGAATATGGCCACTGCGTATGCATGTCTGTACACGAATGGTTACATTGAGTACTCAATCTAAACAATAAGCTAGAAACTCATCAAGTTTGAACATCAAACATGAATCCAGTTTACATTAGCATTAGCATTCTATGTGGTCATTTAAATATTACATAAAAACATGGTTGAAGCAGAATACTAAATGTGAACAACAGTGAACAATAATGAACAATGTTATGGTAAGTCATGAACCCTGTCAATGCAAGATATCCTACGAAATTATAGAATGCAGAATATTCAGCATGAACTCCGAACACGGACGTCGAATGTTAATATTTAAAGTGAATATTCACGCAACCATGCTGAAATAATAATATCACACAATTAATATCCCTGCGGTATAAAATTTAACATGCCTTGTGAACATGACCACGGTTCCAGAAGCCTGGTGCTCGCATGGCCATGTTAAATTTTCTACCGGGCATAACGACGTATAGTTAATATGAAACTTAGGCGCTAAAATGTATTATATTTCCAAATCCAGAAGCATGTTCATTTTGTGTCAAACTATTGTAATCGTATGAGAAAATTAACATCTAACAATACATTGTGGTGATTTTTGTAATCTCATTAATTACACAATGTATATATCATTGATCGCAGCATCAGCTGGTACCGTTATCGAATTAAATTTCTTAAGTGGATGTGAATCTTAAAGTATAAGCACAGTTGGAGACAGAGAGAGAGAGAGGCAGAGAGAGTAATAGAGAAAAGAGGACGTCTGATTAAGAGAAGAAGAGTGTAAGTGGAAGATCGAGGAAGTATCGATGCAAATCGTGATCGACCGGCTCGTATCAGGTATACAGAGCGAGGCTCGGCTCGGACGCAACGAGGCCAAGCTCGTGATTGCCCAGCGAGGTTCAACGTCTGCCTAATGGGCATACTAATCGACGGTAATTCGACGACAGTCACAGGGAGAGACACGTACATCGTTTAACGAGTTTTATCATTGACAGACTCACGCGGTCGAACAATCGACTGCTCCGAACTGTAACAGTCCGAGTGCCACCCCACTGGGTGGTCCGATTCCATTCCGAACCAATTTCGTCTTTGGTAATCGCTTTAATAATCGACGAAATTAATCAGGACATCTCTGACCCAATTCGTCGAGACCTTTGACCCTCGCGGTGGGATTTTTCGGCCGAACCCGATACCATCGACACGAAACCCACGAAACCTGGCAGAGCGAGGAGGTCGGTCGTCTTTATTTTTACGTTTTCGCAGGCTGCTCCAGAAACTCTCACGTTTGGAATTGAACCAAGCAGGAAAAAGCGAAACCCTTGTATTTCATATACGATTCGACGAAAGTACCAATTTCCATCGATTCAATTCAATTAGGCTAATGTAATCTTACGAATAAAATTGACATGTCGAATTATGCAGGAATTCGATTATTGCAATTCGAGTAATCGACTCGATTTGCAGAGTTCCATGCGTTACGAGTAATTTACGAAATACAAATAAACGAATACCATTTTTTGAATAAATCGTACATTTTAATTCATTCTATTCCATTCGTAGGAGTCACTTATATTTGAATTCGAAAGTTAACCGTAATATAAAAATACAATTTTGAGAATTTGGTTGTCTAATTCAATTCGACGAATATTATTTATAATATGAATACCAATTCAACTCATTGAATTTAATTGCATGGAATCGATTCCTATAAATGAAGGGATTGAAATAGGTATACGTAAAATGGTATTCGTCGAATTAGAATTAAATTCATATCACGGAATTTGGAGATTTTACTTCCTGACAAACAAATGTTCCAATTCTATTTATCAAATTTGATTTATAGAATTGAATAGATTCCGGAATTCAATTTTTCGAACTGATCAATTCTTTAAGCTGAATTTAATTGAAATATTATAATTCGTTTAATTTAATTTAGTGCATCCAATTTGACTTCAGAATTTACTTCTCTGAATTTCAAGTAATGAATTTCAAGGAATTCGGATCAGGAACGAGTTCTGTAATTTTATTAATTTTATTTACTGATTTGGATTCGTAGAATTAAATTCATTTCTTCAAATTTCTGTGATTGTACATTTCCAATTCGATTCGCACAATTCCTAGTCGGTAATAATTTGTCAAATTCAATTATTATAACTTTGAGAAATCTATAATCTGAAATCTCACATTAATCAATTCTACAACCGGACAATCATTGCACATGAATAACCACCGATTGCACTTTAGGTCAATTAAAATAAATCAAGCGTTATAAAACATGTAAAGTCGATCTGTGTACGTGTTAATATCAGGCAATAAATGAGACGAGGGTCCGACTCTTGAACTTTTTAATGTCTAAAATCGGAAGTGGATTGAATATGGAATTAATGTGGGCGATTCTCGAGCGAGTTTCTTCGCTCGGTTGGACATGCGCTTTCAAAGATCCCGGATCATGGATCGTGAGAGTCGCATCCCTCTTCTTAAAGAATAAGAAGAGAGTCGAGTTCACGACTTCGAACTCCAAATAAAATACCTAGTGAATTATTTTGCCTCGCGTCAATTATCTAGATGTACCGCAATAACGATCGCTTTCGAGCGATATTTCTATGTGAAATTCCGATTGGAATACAGGCATTTGTTATTACAGCCGGAGAAATGTACAGAGTAAAAATATGAAACAATAATTCTTTAATTGTTGCTAAAATCATTTTTTCTATTGTATGCCTTTATATATGTGATAAATATCCTATGCACGGAACAAAATATTTGAAAAATCTGACAGGTTATACACAACACCACGAAAGATTACAGAAGATGACAAGGTCAGAAAAAATCATCAGAATTAATTTTCAATGAATTGATTTAATTATCTTTTCTTTACGAAATCATCGTTTTTCAAATTATCCGGACAAAAACCCGATACGCTCTTCACGAAAGAGAAATTTTTTCGTTTTTATTGTAAGTCTGAAATGTCACGCATAAAACGTATTACATTTCCATAAATGTGAAATTTCACTGTTGGAGAAATAGGAAGAGTTTGCTATGATGAAAAGAGCAGTTCAGTATTCGATCTAATAAATGTGTGGAGAATAGAGACACGGAACTTTGAACGAGTTCTGATTTATCTATATAATGAATAAACATTTATCATAAACCAATGAACGTTTATATGTAAGTCAATATTCCCATAACATATACACGTTGTACGCAGCAGTCAATATTTCCTTAGACGTACACTAATCAATATTGTAATACCGCTGAGTTAATACCTTATAACCACCATTACACTAGAATGATAATAATCCACAGATTACCATTTATCGGAATGCTCGGTTTTGCGGTAAGGAATTATTACTAAATCAAATCTTCGTGCACGACGACATTGTATTGAATCTATAATTCTATAATTGACGTTATATAGTCATCGTAATCGAAAATGGAATAAAGATTTTCATTCATTTTATTATTATCTATATATTTAAATGTACAAAATACAAGCAAAGGAGATAAAATTCTAAAACGAATATTTTTTGAGAATGCATTCATTATGAGAATCATCATTTCACAAAAAGTTTTGAATAACAATTTTTACTGTACTCTTATAGAAGGTGCGAGCATATAATAATCACACACAATTCTGAAAATTCTTGCAAAGTTCTCTCGAGATTTACAATCTCTCTTTACTAAACCTACTTACGTTTTATATTATTATTTTCGTGCAATCTATTAGCATTCTATATATACTAATATTTTTATCTGAATATTTCCAGCGTGATATTGCCGTGCTGTTTTTGTAAGATTTACTCTATTTTAAACTTCATATATATGCTTTACATATAAAATTTATAATAATTCATCTAATCCATGTGAGATTCTTACATTCTTCGACGATTCCAAAAGAGATCGTAAAATCTTATGACACCATCATGAAACTGATGAATTTGTCATGAAATTTTTATAAAATTTGTTACCATGGCATTTTTACCAATTTCTTACAAAATTCTTATAAAATTATCAGGTCGTTCTTATTTGATACTCATACAAAGTATTGCAAAAATTTATATTATTTGTTATTCATCTTCAGGAATCGTTATTTTCAGTGAATACGTCATTAGTTACCCGGTACTGCTCGAAAACTAGTACAAAAACTACATATATATTTCTGAGTCGAATGCGAGAAATATAATCGTAAATAGTTTATGAACGATACTTTTATCATTAAATGTATATGAATGAAAATAACTGATAATTTCAAAATTTAATATCTCATGCAATAATCAGGTTATGAAATATTCACGTTATTCCCGATAAATAAACTCTATTTGGATATATCATTTTGTAAATTGTTACGTGATTCTCTGTTTTGCATAATTCATTTTACATATTCGATAATTTATTTGAATAATAATTATTTTTATAATTTCAATTTATTTTGCAGTTCGTGAATTTCTTTGTATTTGAAAGATTGTTTAAATCTCTTACGTGTAATCTTTTGTTTGAATAAGTTTATTGCTTTCCGTTATTATTCTCATAAATTAATTAATATTAATTCAAACTTTTCGTTGACTGTTAGGAAATTTTCGTTATACTTATTATAATATATTTGAGGATTTTTTTTTTAAATTTAAATAATTCTTTGTGGAATAATTAAAATTTTATAAATTTAATTTACTTTTATATTTAATTAAAATTGGTATAAATTCTATTGTCAAAATAAAAAAATCACGTTTTGGTAAAATGCACTGAATGAAATCGTTCATATAATATTTTGCATAAAATCTTCATTTTACCCATTTAAGCGAAAAGGTTAACACTTTTACACATTGCGAATACATACCTGCAACAGAAAAGGAAAGAAATACTTAATTGTTATCATTGATATTATATTAAATGTTCAAATTCATTTTGTTCTTAAAATTGAGTTACATTGTTAATATTTACATATCAAGTTTCAAGTTATAAATATAAGTTCCATACCGCCCATTATATCGAATTAAATTCCAGGAATTTAATTCATCCCATTCCATATTTACGATATTTCATATGAGTAACAAAAAATAAAATTAAACTTCACCTATTTCATAAATCCCTTTCATGTCACGTAATTGAATTGTTGTGAACAACTATATGCAATTTTATTATTAATCGAACTCGATTTGCGCATTCATTTGAACATATTTGTCCAATTCAATTTACATAGTTTGAAGAATATAATCAGCATTCAATTGTCAAATTTAAAAAAATCGTATTCAATTCATAGAATTCAGTTATCAAATTTAATGTATCGAATTGAATTAAATTGAATCGAATTGAATAAATTACACTTATAATTCATCTAATACCGTCCAATTCCATTCATGGAATTTAATTCACTTAAAATGAAATCGTCAAATTCAATAGGATTAAATTCAACAGGGACTGATATATTTAATTGAATTCGAATAGTGAGATGTCTTTCTGCCACTTAATTTAGTAAAATTTATTCCAAACTGTTAATTGATCTAATTTACACAATTAATTATATCTTTAAAACAAACAATTGCTGAAATCCAGAAATGGACTTCTATGACTACGACTATGACAACGTTTATGTGGCTAACTTATTATGTGTTCAAATACAACACGCTATCATCCATCAATAAATGATGTTACGCGACATCTAAGCACATGTATAACATACATTTTGCACGGAGGTCGTCGGGAACTTTAAAAAAAGAGAACTTTTAAGAGAGCTTGGAATAAATCTTTTATGGAATTTACGATACTTAACTCTTGGCCTATCGCAGAAGGGAGATGAAGATTCTGGAAATAGACGTTTATTTTTGCCGTTCGATTGCAAACGGAAGTCCGCGAGAGGGAATCGGTAGATGAGCGACGTTCGGACGTTTAAAGTGATGAGGAGTAAAGAGAACGGACAGATTATTGAAGAACAAGAGAAAACAGAGAGATACCAAAAACCGCCGAATGAACCGAACACTGAACGAAAATAAGTGCTGGCACGAGAGACGGGTTAAAAATATATAGGGAAGCGATTTAATTACCGCGATCGATATTGAACGATTGATCGTTAACGACCAGTATAAACAGGTAAGTTACAAAAGTCACGAATTCCTGATAATGTGCGGGTCGTTTTGGATGTCCTTGTCAAATTTTGAATTCTTAAAAGTGGCGATCATTATCTTAATTTTCATGGCAATGTAATGTGATCTTTTTTAAAGATATGTCATAAAATTTCATTTTAGTAAAGCCATCGTGAGATTCATACTGTTTTTACTTGAATTACATGAAATGCGTATAAAAGAATGCAGGGAGAATCACAAAATCTTTTGAGAATTTTATAATGATAAGCTTATGAATGAGAATTTTTCCAGAATATAATGACAATTTCTGCAGAATCTTATACAATATAGGGATATTCTAAGAATTTTGAAAAAAATATTATTGTAAAAATTGTAATTGTAATTTTACAAGAAGGTCACTAGAATTTTATGCACGTATATATTATAAGATTGTGATGATCTATTTCCACGATCTTTCATGTAACGAAAGAATCGTGCGCTGATTCTTATATGAATATTATTTGGATGTTCTGTAATTACTGCTTGAATACCCTATACCAAGGATGTCGTAAGTTGAAAAATTATTCTCATAATCAAAAAACATCATGATTTTTTTTAAATGCATTAAAAATATCGAATGCCTTGAGAATATATGTAGAATATCGTGTAATTATCTTAAAATTTCAGATTCTTATGGCAAATTGTCTGATGTGATTCTAATTAACATTCTATTAAAGGTATAAATATGTAGAATTTTTTATTCCTCAAGTGTCTACTATTTGACATATAAATATTATATTTCTATTTAATCAATATTGTATCTTTATAAAAACTCTTAATTTCAGATCGCTGTAAAACATACATTATATATATGTGTGCAAATGGCTTCATATATTGTCATACATTGCGCATTCATATACGTATGCAAGATCTAATTACAAATAGTTTAATATGAACCCCTAATGCTTAATGTTAAGACTCAAGTAACCAAAGCATTGTGCGAAGGCTGGAAGCAAGGGGCAAAGGAGATACACAAAAACGTAAGAAAGAGATAAATAGCCGTTTTTATGACACGTTCGTCTCTTTTTCCAGGTTCCCCCGAATCCTGTAAAAAAAGACGCCGAGAAAAACACGCACGAGCAGGCACGGGTGACAGATGAGAATCTGCGTAATTTGAACGCCTGGAAAAAATTCAAATTACATTCAAAACATGCAGACCAGTTGTATTTTCAAAATGTGTTTTCCACTTTTTGCGTCGTAAAATATATTAATCTCGTTCGTAATATACAAAAAGCGATATTATAATTTTTATATAAACGATCGCTTTTATATAAATTGATCATTATAATTTTATTCTTTACTTTTTGAAATGAAAAATTCTTTTATTTCGCATATAAATTTATTCAATTATAGAAGATTGAGCGCAAATCTGGTTCTCTGATATAAATGATTAGTTTCTCTTTCTTTGATGCTTTCATATTTAATATTGTTTAAATTGTTTTCACGTTTGGACTTTTTATTAAACAGTTTCATTATTTTCATCAATTTGTCTCTATCGGTTTCATTTCTATCTTTATTTGATTTTGCCTAATTACATTTTATTCGTCTTCCAATAAATAAAAATATATTACGATTTCAAAAATTTGGATCTACGAAAATGGGGATACATTGATTAGCATTCATGTTAAAAAACAAATGATTACACTTGAAAGCCTCTTCGTTGTTCTTGCTATTTTTGAAATCTTAATCCTTATCCGTTTACGGTTTTTTTTTGTTTTACATGGTTTTAAAAAAATCTGTCTTTTTAAACTGTTTTTCAGTCGTTTGCTATTTTTTTTCTATTTTTTATTGTCTGCTTGCATGAATAATCGTTTTAGTTTTTATGTTCGTTTTGTTTTATCATCGTATTTTTAAATCTATATATTTTAGGTAATTTAGGTCTAATTTTGCTGTTTTCAATGCTTGTTTTCTATGAATTTCGCTTTTCTATCAACGTTTCTATCAATTTTTGTTTGTTTTCATTAAATTATTCTGTTTTTATAAATATTTGTCTATTTTTGTCCCTTTTTAAGTAAGTTTGTGTACTTTCGTCTACTATTTTATCAATTTTAATATATTTTTTATGTTTACTTTTGGTTCAATAAATTATTACAATGTTTTCTTATGTTTTCGACAATTTTTAACAATTTTCAACTACATTCATTGTTTATTCTACATATATTCTGTTCCGTTTCATTTATATTCGTCTGGGATTATTTTCATCTATCTTTCTAAATATTGTATCATCTCATTTTTATAAATATTATTTTATTTGTCAGGTTGCCATTATCCTTTTTTTTATAAAAATCAATATGGAAAATGACATTAAAACATTTTTAGGAATATATCATTTAAATGTACATGCGCCTAACGGTCCGGTCGTTTCTTTTGTGTTCGTGAATTTCTAAATTTTGAGCCGATATAAGAATCGACAAGATAATGCGTATTATTCGACACATTGTATTTATTTACTTTCTATATTTCTGGTTATTCTCATATATTTATGTACGTTTCTTTTTATTTGTATTCATTTCATTTTCTCCACCTAACTTTCATTTATTTTTAAACTGCTTAAGCAGACGTTTTCACGGCCCGATCAGGGCCTTGGAAAATTTGTACTCGGGTGTACTTTTTATATTGACCATTTTCGTCAAATCTTGACGGTTTTCATTCATTGTTATCTATTATCGACTATTTTATTCAGTATTACTTCCTTTCCTACAATTTTCATCTATTTTAGTATATATATCTCATATTAAATCTTCTTTTAATTAAATTATCCTATTTTCCGACATATGAATTTATTCTCATAAGTTTTTGTTTTTTCGCTCTGAATGACATAATATGTCTCTTCGACATAAGACCAATATTAGAAATTAATGCAATGCATGTGGGCTATTAAATCATACATTTTAAAATACAATATACGAATAATAAATAATTACATACTCCATCAGGTAAAATAAAAACTTAAACAATTTCTCAAAGTATCTTTATACAATAATTATCCCACTCGTATTGAATATCGTCCCAGGTAGGCCGAACACGATACATTCTAAACGATTTCAAAGATTGGATTAGGTGTATCCGTTGCAGAATTTGTTCTCCCGTCCGAACAACAGAAGAAATACGTAACGACTCGTTTTCAGCATGTCACCGGGATTCTTCTAACGCGGTACGATTCTGACCGGATAAGGTAAAGGCTCGAGGAGGGGGGAGGTACGGACAAAGTAGACAAAAGGGGGTCTCTGTCACGTTGAAAAAGATCCACGAAAGATCAGGGAAATCCTGGAGAATCCCGTGCAGGGGGGAATCCTGAAAGAAGCTGCAGTTCTTGCGGAAGGCTGAAAAGGGACTCGATACACGCAGTTACCTTGATGATCCGAAAGGAAACCGAAGGGAGGGGGTCCAGAAAAAAAAGCGAGCGACTCGTAGAACGCCGTCAAAAGGCGTCTTATCTATCGACCGAGAGAAGAGAAAGAAGAGACGAGTGGAAAAGAGACATGGCTGGATGGATTCTGCGAGAGACGTCGCGCCGTGTATATAGATTTTCTCCTGGAAGCAAAAACCAATCGCCGTGACAAAGTTACGCTTCGATTGGATAGTAATCTCTCTTCTTGTACTTAGTCTGCACTGGCAGCCTGGTATCTCTTTTTTTAAGAGACACCGCCGGATTAAGAGATGTGGCCGCGGATGATGGCCGATCCGGATGATTACAAGACGACGAAAGGAAGTCCTGTTTAAAAAAGAGCGACAACATTGAACATCGGCAACGAGATTTATTCACGCCGACAAGGATGTCGTCAATAAATACTGTTTTTTTTCTTTTTCTTTTTATAAATAATTTTTCGGTTCTTTAAACGTTTATGTTTTATATAGAATCTATCATGACAATTCATGATTCAGTATGATTCAGTTATAGTTTATTGTTGAACCTGCATGGATGTGAAAACATTAAGCAACACCGAGAGTGTTGCACAGAATAATTCTCGGGAAATCGAAATCCCTTTCGTGGGAATAACGAAAGAAGGACATCAAGTCGATGGCATCGAGAAGGAAAATCTAAGATGAATAAAATAACACGTAACGAAATAAAAAATATATAGAGCATTCTATCGCTCTGGTTGGAAATTCAGGAAATATTTTGCTCTCATTTCGTCGTCGTCTTCGGTCGGCGGAAGGTGCGAGAATCGTGTCGCGTAAGGGGTGAGGAAGTGTGCAATGGAAAGGTGGGGGCGGGGGGGGGGGGGGGGGGGGGGGGGGGGGGGGGGGGGGGAAATCTGATTGCCAATACATTCCATACAGCCGCGAATTTCAAACCAATTTCCTCGCACTATTGCCAATCAGAAAGGACCCGAAATTCTTCCGACCGTAGCCAAGCCCAGCTCCTTTTCCTCCTTTATTGGAAAGAAGCACATAATTTCTAAACAATTGTTTGCGATTGAGATCTTACAAGAACATTTAAATCAGTTCATGTTATATTGGCGAGGTAGATATGAAATGTTTTGGTCAGTAATCCAATAAACGAAAGTACTATTTCTGAGCTGAAATAAAATGAAATCATTCAGATTAGTAATTGATGTCTTCGTTTTTTCTAAAAATGTCTTCCTTATACAGTTTCATTAAAAAACGATTTAAGGCAGAATTACCATAAAGACTTATTTAAGTTTTACATACGATTGAAAATTGTGCTATACATTTATCGTAGGCGTGCGTCATTTACGTCAACGCGAAAAGGCGTTAAACGAAAAAAGTCGAAAGCAAAGTTTCTCATCTAAGTTTACGCTGCAAACGAAATCCACTTGCTTATAAGACAAAAGCTCGCCCCCGTGCTTTGATCGAGGTACGAGAAGGAAATTTTGTAAGGAGGGGGTTGGGGGTGTCTGCCGAAAGAAGGGAACGATTTGTTTCTCGGTTTCGTCGGGCAGACCCGACGAAACGTCTTGTTCGCCGCCGATGCCTTGACGAATACCGCAATTTTCTCACGTCGAACTTTCGATATAAGTTGCCGCGCCTCCAATAAGCACGGCAGCGTTGCATGTGCGCCGGATTTTGAGAAACGCCCTCCATTATTCATGGCAAGTTTGCAGCCTTGCGCCACCGCCGCCGGATTTCTTCGCGTCTTCGACATCCCATAGGAGTACTCATTTTTATCGAAAGGGCGAATAAGAGATACTGGATGTTTTTTAAATTGCATTTTCCAGAAGGACATGACGAGAAAATACGAATGTTGACGTGTAATTCTGGAGATTTGCGTCTGACTATGCGTGTGGAAACATAGTCGTGCCTCCATGTAGGAAATGGAGCGATGGAAGCTTCACAAAATATTGCCGTGATATTTAAATCCAGATATCTCTAGAATAATTACAAATTTTGGACATTTTGCACATTTTCAGAATATTGTAGAGAATATTCTTAAGACCTTTTTGACATTATTTCATCTATAATTGCAATATTCTAGTCATATTTTATACCGTGTGCTATCATCCAGTTAAGTAACTGATGTGGTTGTTCTAGACGAAAATTTTATGTAGTTTTCCATATGTTATTGTTACATATAGCCACTTCGTTCTACCATGTAGAGACATCGAATTTTTTTTTTCTTTGTAATGTTGAAGAATAATAGCAAGTTGAGGAAGAAGAAACCACCACCCTCCATCTGGAAAAGCTCTTGTATAAAATAATGTATGGTTCTCCAAATGAAGAAACAACACGTGGCTTTTCTAAGTGACGAATCCATGTAATCTTTCCTGGTGAAAAATCCATCTAGGTTTTCTACGTTATTACTTCGACATATTTCAATGGAATCTAACGTTTTTGTCTGATCAAATGGAGTAAAAAAAAAGTAGGTGGAGAAACCAAGCAGTTTTCCACGTGAAAGAATCGAATGGATTCTCCCTATCCTGAATAATTATTCCATAACGAGATACGTGATTACTTTAAAGTAATGTGACCATATGGACTATAGGAGATTTTCGTCTTTCATAAATTCATGCATTCAAGCGATATCAAGGCGCGGCAAGATCGTATTGTCATATAAATCCAAAAAACCACCTGATTTTCTTTCAACAACAATTAACGGTGGTGTGTAGCCAGATTATCATTCCCCGTAATGTAAATTTCGTTAACGGATCGATGTTACTGACTGACAGCGACTTCACAAAACGCAATTGCCGACAATCATGTCATATCAGCAAGGGAAAAATGAACTGTTTCGTTTCTGTAAATGCGGTTTTAAAAGTAAAAAATACCCTCCATATCTTCGTCTTCGTTCTGGGTGTCATCGAGTCACGCCATTTGTGAATACGAAATCAAACGACGCAGAGAGTCATAGAGCGAGCGAACGAGAGAGTGAGAGAGAGAGAGAGAGAGAATGTGTATGAGGGGGATATGAAGGGCGCGGAGGGAGGGAGAGGGTGAGAGAGATACGCAAATCCGGCGCATACGCAGCTGGACTCGCTAATGACCAGACGCATCGAGGAATCAAATTCGCAGCAGCGGCTGCCCTCGGGATAGCGCACCGTACACATATATATATATATACACACACACACATATATATATATAGGCGATCCGTTCGCGCGCGTACATATGCGCGCATTTATACAAGTGTGCGTGCGCGAGTACGAGGGGCGCAATTGTTAACATTCGTCCGAACGAGGTGCGTTTCTATGCGAGCCGCGACCATTCATACTGCCAATTATTATCGAAACTACGTAACTGTGCCGCGTGTCGGGAAATTGGCTTCCGGCCTGTTCACTTCGAAGGCCGACCCCCCTCGGCCTCCCCGGCCCTCCGGCACCACAAGGGACAACGGTACCCCCCGCCGATTATATGCACGGTGCTGCTTTATTTCGCGACATTATTATTTCGTTCCGTTTCTTCGATCTAAAAATGGGATACAAATTTTATCTATTGTGTACGCCGAAAGGTATATGAGAGCATAATCATCCGTGTTAAAAAGCGCGTATTATTCACTGTCGAATTGTATACTTGCACATTGAATGGGTAATTGCCTAGATTGTGTACTTTTTAGACGTGCCGAAGCGGTCTTGACTTATTTTGACAGATTGTGACGAAACAGATCAAGAGAATGTACGTACACGAATATGCTGACTTTAATCTTGAATGCACTGTCGGTCTCATCGTAGAGATCAACGTAATATTTAGTAAAATATAATTATCCATTATTTATTGGACAATATAAATTTACTATCATTGGACAATAATTTTCTTGTAAATTTTACCATACCATATAGCATTTTGAGGACAGACTTTCGTCATGAAAAAAAATGCTACAATTTTTGTAATAATAATTGATATGATGAATAGCAATTTCGACCATACTCATAGTGAAAATTACAAAAAATGTTGTAAATTTTACCATAAATAATGGTAATTTTTAAGTCTGTCCACATAATGACACCTGGTATGGTAAAATTTACAAGAACATTTTTTCCGTGTCGAGTTTGATACATTTCAAATCCTAGACTGACACGTAACTGACACCGTGTCAACTTATTTTCGAAAGGTACCTGAAACATGTCTGTCTCAATTCGTGCTATACGGGATATATCGGACGGTCTATATAAGACATGGGTAGTTGAACTACCTACAATATCGTTTTAGTATGTTAAGTTAAAATGTAAGGATTCCCCTTACTTTTATCCTGAATCATTTCAATGTCCTAATAAAAGTGAAACTTACTTGTAGGTATTTAGTCAGCTACTCAGCTACATAGTCGTACAATATAGAGACCGGAATTTTTCAAATGGGAATATAATTGACGGTTGCTCAGAACTGAATGAAAGCAACTTAATTTGAAACGCGAACGGGTGCCACGAGCAGGAGGAGGAAGTGAGAAGGAGGAGTCGCTAAACCGGAAGATGGTGAAGAAAAGGCGGAAGGGGAGGCTTAGAACTCGGTCCGTTCCTCTATTCATCATAAAGTTCCTTTCCCTTCAATTCAAAGTATTGAGACACGCGACACTGTATATACATCTCTGATCTCTCTCTCTCTCTCTCTCTCTCTCTCTCTCTCTCTCTCCTTCTTATTAGGTTCTCTCTCAATTTATTATTCAGCTTTCTTGGTCTCTCTCTCTCTCTCTCTCTAGAATTTCGCCCCTGTGGTACGCACTCGCAACTTCGAAACGCTCTAATCCGACGTCAGAGTTTCTTAATGCCATCGTGCGATATTAATGGCGACAATGCCTCGACGAACGACGTCCAGCTGGGCCCGTATTTAACAATCCTTAAACGAGTCCATAAACGACTTAAGAGATGTACGAGATACATGGGAACGTCTAATTTCGATTTTCCAGGCCCAGGAGCGCTTTTTGCGGGAGGATATGGCAGAAATTTCGATGAATGAACGGACTTTCGGATTTGGCCCCGACACAATGTGGAGCGAAGATTGCGCATGCGGTCCTTTTCGAAATCCGCATCAGGAAAGAGAATGGACCCGACCGACCCTCAAGTTGCACGTTTGCGGTCACGATCTCTCGACTCGAGGTAATGCGATTTTTCGGAAGTGGACAATGGGGAAATTTTCCCGCGGATTTCGTAAATGGGGGCTACCGCAACGAGGAAACCTGAGACACGTTCGGGCGAACGAACGTCTGTATCGGTTTAATGCGTTTTCAGGACTTACTGGGCGTTATTCAAGTGGACGTTCGTGATTTTTATCAGATTTGTAGTATTTTACTTGACACTTTATTTTTAAATAAGGATTACGACATTTTTTTCCTTTCTTGTGCGGCATCTTTGGTTATAAAGGTTTTTGTCCAATTATGTAAGACATATGTATGATGAATGGAAAAACTATGTAGGAAAATCATCATATTTCACAATTTTTTTTGGACATTCATATTCATGGGAGGCGTAAGCAAATGCAAATCGGAAAGTGCGAATGATGTTCGAGAGGTCCAAAGTACTCCTGTTACTGTTCACGTACATTTAAACATCATTTAAGGTGTGATTTTGGCGCCCGCATATATTCTTCGTACATTCCGATTTTTACCATGGCATCCTTCCATAATTTTGCATGATCAGAATACTCTTTCAGACTTCATAAATATGCCTGATTTTCTTTTTCAGAATAGGCGGAGATCAGGTTTTTTCAATAATTTTTATTTTGAAAATAGTTTTCATTTGTTTTGCGTGAAAAACGTATGCAAAAAAAAAGTTGAGGAAAATCGTTCTTTCATCGATTCTTATACGAAATAAGAATTTCGAGAATATTGGGTAGGAATACAGTTTTACAAAAAGTAATACAAATTAAGAAGAACTCCTAAAAGAGCGAAACAAATAAAAATAGTTAGAATAATAGAACATACGATAGCAGAAATCATTGAAAATTAATAAAAAGAGTATAAAAAAGAAATTTATAAACATTCAAAAAAAATGGTAGGTAAAAAAATAGATGAAAAATAAATGGTTGTTAACGAGAACAAGACATTCTGACAAACAATGATAAAAGCGAATGAGAGTTGACAAACAAAAAAAAAATATATTTTTCAAAAATGTTAAAATGAATTTAAAAATGTAGAAAATATGATATAATAAACTGATATAATATAATACATTTAAATCGTCGTCATTATTACAAAAAAAAAAAAAAAAACAAAAATCGAAACTCATTTGTCGCTCTCGACAATTTCGAAACGAGATCTTTCTACCCCATTTACCACTATAATACACTTTGACGTCATAGTTATTTATTAAAATGTACAAAATGGAGAACGGAATTATTAGAAATTGTTGAAAATGGTATACAACAACAGGAAATTGGATCGGATATTCAGTTACCCACTTTCGCAACGCGATATTAAATGACCGTAAACGAAGTCACACATATCCTGTGTTGTATATATAAAACTTATTAATGTAGGGCACTGCCGGATTTCTGCTCCCCGCCGCTTAATTGAGAATAACGGAATAATTGCTTTTAATACTAATTTGCATTACGTTTTAATTTTGATAAAAGCATTTACGAGGAATGCATTTGCGTAAAATAAACGGGTACAGGGAATAAATAAACAACGGAAAGCGCGCTTATGTATGTATGTGTGTGTGTGTGTGTGTGTGGGGTTGTACATGATGACGTGCGCGTTATTACTCCACAGGTGGATCCTGCTTTGTAATTAATATTCGCGTAAATTCGTCACATGCCGACGGATCGCATCACTTGATCATTACCGTAGCGATATGTCGGAGTTTCAAACGACCGTTAGGCGTTTGTTGATCCGCGTTTCGGCCCTAAACCCGCGGAATTAAATATGTTTCCGCTATTTCGCGATATTTGCCCGCGTAATTTCCATAATGATTATGTATATTACATGTTAGTTTATGGAAGATATTTGGTTGCTCGGGAATAATCTAGTAATTATGAGAATATGCCCAGATAACATGGAAAACGATTGACAGTGAATTGGTATAGGTGAAAAATTATTTGGAATCGTTCATTCGACTTTATTGCAAATAATTTTATTAACAAGAGATTTTTCATGGGACACTGATTTGATCTCGTCGTATTACATTTGAAGTGTCAATTTGTTAAAAATTGATTGAGAAAACCGAGAAAATTTTTACAGAAATTAGTTGTACAATGCATTGGCTCTTTTCGCCATTTTGAATTCCACATTTGTGCTCGTTTTGAACATTTTTTTACAACTCTACTATCGATATAAGTTTTTCATGTCGATGAACGCATGCTCATATTCCCAGCCAACAATCACAGAAGTTATGTCCCATTTATGTAACAGTTACATTAAAATGTCGCCTCAAAATTGTCACAGTTACATAACAGTGATTGTGACGTAATAGTTACATAGCAATTACGTCACAATCACT
>JAPYZR010003590.1:0-13897 GCA_030522945.1 Trichopria nigra
CACAATCACTGTTATGTAACTGTGCCAATTTTGAGGCGACATTTTAATGTAACTGTTACATAATTGTGACATAACTTCTGTGAATGTTTGCTGGGTTCCGATGCATTTGACATGTCGCGGGAAGGAAAGTAACATGATATTCACGGGATTAAAGTAATAAAGTAAGTATGGTATTCCTCTTAGTTCGGCGAATAGTAAATCTGGTAAGGGACTTCGATACCTTCCGATCGCATCTCTAAATTATACATAGCAAAGTCGAGATTCGTTCAAGGAAGACCACGAAAGAAAATCAGAAAAGGAACTTGAGAGTTTCCTCAAGTTTTGCGACAGCTGGGAGAGTTGGTCTGCCGGCCGCAAAATTTTCCTCCTGAAATTTTAAATTAACGTCACGAACTTCTTAGCTTCGGGCAAAAAAGTCGGATTTTGAAAAATTGACTTACCTGTCTATTTTTCTATCGAGAATAAATAAACAGACAAATCCTATGAATTATCTATCGTTCTGTCGATTTATTCGCGGGAACAATCGTTAGTTATCGCATTTTCTATTATATTGTTTAAAAATACACGAAACGACAGGAAGAACAATTATTATTCTTAACGGACTCGAATTAATCGCTTATAATCACTGCGAAGTCGTTCGTACAATTCGACGTATTTAAAGAAAACTTAAGTTCAGAGAACTTAACATTCGTATAAAAAAAGTGAATTATTTTCATGTTACACGTTAATTTGAAATGGCATTGTGAAACTTTCATATATATATATATATATATATATGTTGGGGGGGGGGGGTAACATATTTCTTTGTGTATTTCGTGCTGCATGTGACTAGAATTATTATTTCAGTTTTCATATTTATGAGAAACATGTTACATGAGAAATATTTTGAACTTTAGATACTGTAACATTATATCATGCAAAACAATACCGGTTCTTATGAAATGGTGATTAATTAGTATCTACATTAAAACAATACGCGGTGCATAATGACGTCAAGAATCCGATAATTACATTTTCGCAAATATTAAGTGCACATAGATCTTTGCACTAAAGGAAGGCGGACTTCAAACCCTTAATAATGTTTACTTGGCGTAAAACTTAAAATGGGTGACGCGAAGTATTTAAGCTAATTCCGTGATATATCCATTGAGTTAATCGCATGTCAGTTCTTACAACATTATTTTCTCATTAAATTTCTTTATATTTTTTTGAGCACTTCGTGTCAAGCTGTATGGCAAATTTAGAATAATCTTGTTTTTTAAAGGTTTCATATAATATTTTTTTAAATATTTTTTAGAGATCTCGTTACTTATATAAATTTGATATTATGCTTATTATCATACTTTGTGCCCGCTCTTAGTGTGACGTACAGGAACTATAAAACGAGTAAAACCCCACTTACAAAAATGAAAAAAACGGTGAAGTATGCGATTCAATTTTATAAAAAAGCTATTTTTACATGGGCGTGAATGACCCTTCGCTTATCGGGGGCAGCAAACTAGGGAGTGGTATGAAAAAATTAACAAAAGTTGATTTCATTTCCTCTATTTTTATTGGTTTACAATCCTTTGCGACAAGAGTATTGATCCGAAATAATGTTTACGCGCAAATACGTGAATGAGACATATTTTTATTTTCATTTTTCTAATTGAAAATTAGAAAAATGTCAATCAATTTTATAACCTTCATCGTGACAATGATTTTTTTAGTTATGCAACCTTCAAATTTTTTATTTTAATTTAGTTTATATAAAATAGCACCCATAAAAGTAATTATTCCTTTTTTTTTTCTTTTCTTTATGAAGAAACAAATATATTTGTGAAATTACAACTTGCAATATAGATCATATACTATATATATATATATAATCTTTTTATAAATGCCGTATTCCCCAAGATGTAGAATTTAGTCAGCTCATAAGTACAAAACGGCAAATAAATAATATTTCATTTATAGCGTTTACAACGAAAACTAGATGTCCAAAGAATCCAGTGCTATACTAGGAAACTAATAAACATTTCGCAATGCTTAACGACATAGTTTTACGAGAAAAATATTTTCTAATATAAACATACTAGAAATGAAAAGAAAAATCAATGTGTGCAGTAAGTTGGCAATATGTATTTTTTTGCAATAAATATTCGGGCTTATACCATAATTAAATGTCAATGTCGCCTAGGCACTGTACGGACGCATGGGCTTTTATCGGTTATCTGTCAAACGTGGAACAGAAATGTTCTCAAATTTGTCAGTCGTTAACTAATCTAGCAACCATATTCATCCAACAAACGATAACAGATTTTTGCATCGACCAATACGGTAGATTTTTCTTTTCATCAAATGCCTACATTTCGCATGATAATAAACCAAAAAGTACAATAAAAAAATTCTATCCGTTATCTTGTATGATCATACGTTACCACGCGATGTAGCTCACTAGCGAAAATAGATATCAAGAAAGGACTATGACATTATAGTTATAAGTTGGCTAAAATAAAATAATGTAATAAAATTCAGAAAATTGTATATTTTAAGTTTCGTCAGGTAAATGACGAACGAGTACTCGACGTACTTGGAAATGTATACTGAATCAATCAGTCGTCGATTTTTTAAAATAGATTAACAAAATAAATTAATGTGCTAAAATTTATAAACGTTATTATATATTATTCATCTGATAATGACAATGTGAATTATGACGTAATCATTATAAAAATATACTTAAAATGCGCGGAATTTCTAAATGGCGTTATTTGACGTTATTCAATTTGATATGTTTCAGTAGCGTTATACATAATTCGAATCTGACCTCGTTACAATACTCTAAACTAAAAGTAATAATACTATTGATTTAAACGAATGAAATATGCTGAGTTAATTTTATGCGATTAATAGTATATTTACACTAAGTTACAGTATATATATTAATTTGTATTACGTTTTGTAATGCTTTTCAATGTGTACACAATGTTTATTTATGTTTGTGAGGTAAACATAGAATGTGCATTTATGTACATAGCATATGTTTCCTTGCCATTGCATTATTAGAACGGTTAGAAACGTTTCGCTATGAAGAGAATTCGAATCCGAAGTTGAATTTCTTGAATGATCTAAGAACACCTGCAAATGTTGTAAACTTTCGATCAGCGTAATATTGAAAATTATGGAATAATTAATTATAAATAGTAGTTGTAAAAATTTTGGGAATGACAATTGAATATGATTATTCGACTTAATAAATCCTCACAATAATATTAATTACTTAATTAAGCAAGACTCAACTTTCTTGGATCATATTAAAGATGCTTTTATGGTTATTCAAAAGCCAAGATGAGCATACCATGTAAACCTAAGGTAACGATTCTTTTCGTTAAGTCCGCTGTTTTTCTAAAAGTCAATGTCTAGTAATAATTTAGCGTAAAATTCTAATTTACACACTAACATCGACAAGAGGTCCCTCATATTAAGTTGATACATGCAAACGAACGGCGCACATTTTTATGTACATTATTTGAATAAGTAACGTATTTAACTGTGTAAATTGCAAAAGCAGACTGACCGTTCCCGACTAGAGTTTTATCATTGGTTTGATCACCTTGGGTTGACCAGTTATATATATATTTTTTTTAATCAAGACACGTCTTAAAATAATTAAGATTTCTCGATCCTAAGCCGACCTGACCTTACTTAACTCTCGTTGCTTATCATCTAACATTTCCTATCTCGTGCCCTGACCTTAGTACATCTCGTTGCATGTTTTATCAGTACCCAAGTACATGTGTTTAAGTAAGAGTCCGGTAGTGAATATTATTTTGCAAGAAAAGCGGCGTCAGGTCCGTATTTTAATTCCAAGTCGGGAAACAATTTACAAATGTAAACGTGTACATTATCACAGTCTTAGTATCAAAAAGTTAAGCGAAATTATTTTGGAAAACTTCCGTCAAGTTAAGAACCGCAAAGTTAATAAGCCATTCAAATTTTATAGAAACGAGTACTCCTTAGCGAATTTTATTCTAGAAAGAAAGTTTCGTGCCGCCTCTGTCGCCGCTACAGCAGTCACCGTCTCAGCGTCTCGCAAGCAGGAAGATTTCCTGAACGGCGAGTAACGCAGAATAGATTTAATTCCTGAGTAAGATACAATAGATTTTAATCTCCCATCCGCTTTTGTTTACCGCTTATAAATTATTTTATTAAGTAGAGATGCGAACGAGAGGCAAGTAAATGCTGTAAAACTAGGGAAAAGTTGCAAACTATAAATAATTAAGACCGGAAGCGCGGGTACATTGTTGTAGACTCGCACGACGTCGATGGGCTGCGCTGCACTCGCTCTCGCGTCTACACAGCATAAAGTAATAACCGGGCGGCACTGCAACGTCGCTCGGATCAATATCGGGCGGGAGTTGAAAGTAGAGATGGCAGAGCGGAAGGCGATGGACGAAGGAACGAAGGAACGAGAAACGCCGCTAGACAAGCCGCCCGTCCGCCCAACCACAGTTGCAGAAAAACGAGGGCACCGCGAAAACTCCCTCTTCCCCAGCCCCTAGCCCCTTTACTCGGATTTTCATTCGAAAACTTGGGGAAATTTGCCTTCCCACGAAGCCACGCTCCTGGAGAACATATCGACGAGGCGCGTGCTTCTTTCTTTTAAATTGCGATCTTCCGCGGGGGGTGAGGGTGAGGGTCGAGGAAATATTAAAAAGTTAAGCTCGAAACATGGAGAGAAATTAGTCGCGGTTAGCTGTGATCCTAGACCCTGCGAGGCACTGCCACTCTCAGTTAATTGACTTCGCTTCGACTAGTAGTATAACGCGGCTTCCCTCATTTATTTATTTATTCTCGTTCTTTTTTCATGCCAACAATCGTCGCCACTTAAGCCATTCATCTTTTATTTTGTCAATTCAACCAATACAAAGATCAAACGAATCGTATACCAAATAATTCCTCCATTAGAAGGATTGATTTTCTTCTATCATGGTGACAAATTCAATTTTCTAAACGCTTGTGTCATTAATCTTCGTCGAGCCAGAATCACTCACGATCGCAATAACTCTAAATTCATTGAGCAAACCAGTTCGATACTTCGGATGATCTCTGCTAAATGGATCTGTGCGACCTGTCTAATTATGGACTATTACTCAATCCCCTGTGTACATTGAATTGCTGTAAAGTCATTGGAGTCACAAATAATGACACTACAAGCCCTCTGAATTAAGGTGTAACTCAACTGGTTCGAGCCACCTATCCCAATCCAAATACGCCTACGCACCAGAGGGGCACGGTCATCACAAACACAAAAGCCATCACTGAGACTGCAAGTCACCTATAACGTGGAAAATATGTATTATGGCAATAAGCGTTTCACTCTGCTATAAAGGTTAGAAGGACGAGTTCTTGCAGTATAATGGAAATGGGTGCATCTGTTGCTAAATATCGTTGGGTTTAAAAACAAAAACAGAAATTGATAAAGGGTTATATCAAATTTTGTTCATAGGATGCAATTAACCAATCGGAGTAAAGAAACCATTATTTTCAACCCTAGCAGAATTTTTGGTGTGACATGTAGAGCCCTGGACACAGTCCCGTTTAAAGTAAGGACACTGGCTTGGGCTCTATGTGCCACGCTAAAAATTCTACTAGGCAATCAAGAGATAGTTATAATTAGATAGATAAATTTTAGACGTGTTGCTTATGATTGATTAACGAACAGTACAGATGGACTAACAATTAAAAAGACTTTTTATGTACAATACTTGAATGACCTTTAAAGATAAAATTTAGACTTAAACAAGGTTCATTCAATGATCATTTGATGTTTGTTGAGATCTTTCAAATAAAATCTTCAGTATGCTTCTTCTACTCCACTACTCAATATCCATTTTATAAGTTCCAAGAACTCAAGCCATGATGATTCAGATAGTTAGGACTCATGTATTACTTTTCAATACTAATTAATTAATTGCTAATGCAGGCTCGATTGAGTGATCCCCAAGTGTCACTGTGCCTTCAAGCAAGTATTTGAAGCTAAGTTCGAGAATTCATCACACCTGTAGATTGAATCACATCGAGCAAACTAAGGCTAAGTTCTTGAGAATTTTATGAGTATATAAACGACTTATAATTCGATTTAATTCTGCGATTCGGCCTGTAGACCATCGGACTGCAAGAAGATCAATTGGATATAATTGCTTTCTTAACTCAATCTTCTGCGAGACTTGAAATGATGGCGATAAAAGTATACTCGTTTTGTGCCACACAATACGCGTAGATACAAATATACATATGTGCGTGTGTGTGTTTATATAAAAAATTGTACGTTACAGCGAACAGATTGCATCTCGACGAAAGTCAACGTCTTTTGATAATACGAGAAAAGTACTCCAGCGGAAGAATAAAGAAAGTTATACGAGGGTTAATTAGTCCAGCGTTGGTGTTTCAGCCTGAATAATTGCCAGTCTGCCGTCACGAAATCATCAATTAGTGGCTTTCGCTTTCACTGAATCTAACGGTCTTCCGCAAAGACCGGAAGCGTAGTCTCTCTCCTCCGCAAGTTTTTAGTGATTCCGACCAACACTCACCAAGACCGTGCACTTCCAGTACGGTGTGTGCGAGTTTCCTCAGAATTCACGCGTACTCTGCTCTCGGCTCGTTCGTATATATAAATAGACGAAGTACAGGATCGGGCGAACGAATGTTTGTAGATATGATCTCAATGAAAGCGTCCGATGTGCATGCGCTGGATGGCAATCCAGTAAACTCGTCTCTGTTCCAATTCGAGACCGGGACGTATATCCGTCGATCTACCACTCGTGCTGAACTATTTTCAGTTAATCTCAAATAAGATTACGAGTCTGAATCAACACCGACTGCATGGAATTACGGAGCCGCACATTAAGCATGTTGTGTATTAGCAGGTCTGAAATTTCCAAATAGATGCTGGACAGCACACATCGGTTTTGGCCCAGCACTGAAATAAATTTTATTCGATACTTGTACAAAAGATACGTCCATATAAACATTCTAACAAATAGAATATCTGAATATCTTTCATTAGTTTTAAATCGTGTCAAATATCATTTTCTAACTTGATTATAATAATTGTATGTTTGGACGCGGTTGATGGGTGTAATGCGAGTCAGACTTTTCAATTGAGATACAAATTTAGCTTACAATACTAGAGGATTATTATTTACAATGATTTCCTAGACAGGTTTTATCATTTATAGAATTGTTACAATTTGAATAGTTCTTCATCTCAATAATTACAATATGATTTATCTAGTTGAAAACTGTCAATCATGATCAAACATCTCTGTGCATAAAGGAAGCCTATGTAGTAGCTGTAGGATTATATGTTCCTTTGTGAATACTCTATTAAAGGCTGTACAAAAATATTAGTCGTAGTTTAATACGAAGCGGATCGCGTTGTAAGTGGCAGGAACATATAAGCACTAAGAAACCAAATGGAATAGTACAGAGTAACAAACCAGTTCGCAAAACTATTGGATGTAAATAAATTTTTATGCAAAATTATTCGTTTTTAAAAAAATTCACTTTTGAGATAGAGGGTCATGATATTTGTAAAGAGAAGTGGTCCGAGCTAGAATTTATGAATTTCCAAATGAAAATTTAACAGCGACGTGCGTGGTTGTAGAGTTGATTTGCAAATTGTATTATGCCAGTGACATTAATTTAAAATACGTCACAGGAATTACGGTAAATACTAGCGATCCTTTCACAAAGAGCAGCCGGATACTCGGCTACCAGATAATAAACATCAGAAAAGGGGAGACTAATCAACGGCCGTCTTCGACATCATCTTTTGCCATCTCTCTCTTTCTCTTGATCTCTATTTCTCTCCTTCTCTAGTTATCTCTCCTCTCCGTCATTTTATCTCGACATCTTCCTCTCATTCCCTTCGCTTCTTCCCCTTCCCCCTAGTCGTTCTCGACGTCGCACTGGTCGGCAGTATATACGTACGACGAGCTACACATTTTGCATTTGTATAGCGGGTTTACCCCTATACACCCACTCGTAGTTTCATGCACGTACATACGTACAGGAGCCCATTGCGCGATGCAACCTCGACTCATACTCACTTACACATATTCATCAGTCCAATCACGGCTTAGAATTCGTTCATCCCTCTTCTCACGCGATAGCCTTGTCGGGCGAATCTTCTGATATTCAAATCTGATACAATTTTCGGATTTAAATTCATAATCATCGCATAGCGTTAATCCGTTAATTCGCAGAACCCACAGGGGAGAAGACTTCGCATTGTTTGCAATTTGGAATGCAGTTCAACTCAATTATGTAAAAACGAAGCAAAATTCCGTCGATCGCTTGTAAATTAAATAGTAAATGACGCGCGGTTAGTTCGAAATACGCGAAGATAAACACTCGTTGTTTTCCAGCAGTGTTTCGAACGCATCGCATTCATACTCCCGATCGTTCTTCAATTACGAAATGCTACTGGAGTAAATTAGCATGTACGCGTAAAACGTAATATACATCCTTTAGGAGTTATAATTGGAAATCGAGAGGCTTAGCGCGGTAATATAAATCCGTGGGATGTAATTGTATGAAATGTCATTTGTTAACGATTGCGTAAAATAGGGGTCGGCGTGTTTAATCCCCAAACTCATAAGTCGTCGTAATAAACTTTCTTTAAATGCAATTTGGTCTCGCGCCACGCCCCAATCTCCTGTCATTCTCGCACACAATCGCTGTTCATGCGTCCATTTCATCGAGGGCTGTTACGCTCAGACGTACTTGTCGATGGTAAGCCGTGCACACGATCGACCTCGTATATGTTCACACACGCAAGCGTAACGACGAACGAGGGTCTGTAGCAAAATATTCCACGAGGTCTGGTATAGCGAACTTTTTTCAGATAAATAAATCGTCGGGTAGGAATTGTAATCCGGTGCCATCGCATAGCGCAAATTGCAAATAATGCACCATTTGCCATGAAGTTTTACAAACAAATGCTTATGTAACCTTTTTTATTATTATGTAACGCGATCAGATGTCTCCTCACTGCGTCCATCTACTTTCAATCAAATAATATTATATAATATAGCTACAGCAGATTTTGACGTTCCATTCCCCTTTTATACATAAAAACAGAAATATTAATATTATTAAACCTAACCGCAAAAGGACTTTTTCAGAAGAATGAGGTGAATGGGTAATACTTGTGACAAAAGAGCGGAACTAAAAAGTATATTATTTTGAGACCGACTGAAAGCAAGAGCCGCAGATGATTTCGGTGCCTATATGAGAGTGATAAAAGAGCCTAGAAATAAACTTGGGGCAAGTATAGAGATGAACTTTAACTCACGACATTCATAGTCTTTACACAGCTACATTACTTCCTACCGCGCTTGTTACGTATAAGACAAAACTATCATGAGTATAAGCAGAAGTCATAATATAAATCTATAAATCCAAGAATGATCACATATAATTTTTTAGTATAATTTGAAGGAAATAACAAACTGAGAATGGAGAGAGAATAGAAAATTAGTTATACGAAATTTGTATTGAGTTTTCAACTGTCATTCCATTGAAATAAAATATCAAGGATTCAATAACGAATCCAGAGGGTTTTGTGAGTCACATGTCAAATGTGATTTCTTACGATCGATGATGGATTTCATACAATGGGATTTTACCTTGGATTCTACAATACATTTACTGATAATCCCTTTTCAAATAAAACTCATTCCTGAAAGACTTTGAAGAGCACGCGCTGTTTTCTATGCCAAATTGTATGACGCAGGTATATATGGTATATGTAATAAAGCTATTATTTAAAATTATGTCAATAAGGCACATATTTAAAATGTCAATATTAATAAAACGACAACTTCATGCGAGTTTCTATTATTGACGAACAAAAAAAAGCTGACGGCTATTTATTTGAAAGTTTCTATTTCCTAGGTATACTTAGTCGAGAAAATATTTTGGCGATATTCGTAACTTTTCTGACTTTTCCTTATTTTCTATATTTTTACATGCCTTTAATTATATATTATTTTCTATAGAAAATATATTTTCATTATAATTAATGATATTGTTTATTGAAATGCGGCGCACACAGCAAAGCGACATTTACCGTGCCTGAAACTCGGATATCGACCCTCGGGATAGCATGACGTTTTTTTCAAATTTATCCTTGTTCTAATACGTGTCAAATGGAAGTCGTTTAACCCTCTGTGGACTTTAAAAACCCACAGAGAGCGAATGACTATAGAATGTGTAATTGTGATTTATGTTAGCGTCATCCTATAAAGAATGACGATGTTATTCAGGTAATGAGCCTTACTTATTTAGCAAAAAGAACTTAGTTAGCCACGTAAACTGAACAATGTTCCCAAGTATTTGTAATAGTTTTTTATAGTTTTAAATAATAATATTACATACATTAATTTTTATTCGTGATAATTAAAGTTTGTTGCTTTATTTAATTAAAAACTTCTTCGTGCAATTTAATTTCACTTCACGATCGATTTAAACCCAGCTTAACATAATTAAAAGTGAATTTCAAATTCAAGTTCATTCCAAAATTGGAAAGAACTCGATTCGATTGATGAGGAGCTTCGTTTTGCGTTCAAAACGCCATATCGAGATTTATTTGAGGTGTGAATTAACCGTTTGTGTTTACGTGCGCAGTGGATGTACTTGTATGGTTATTCAATTTCTTGTGAGTATTACACAGAATGCAATTTACAATCCATCTCTATAAACTGTCAGGTTTAAGTAAAACAATTTAAGTTGAACGCCAGTTTATTTTTCAAATGATTACAAAACTGATTTTATATTAAAAAATGCTTTCATTAGCAATTAATTAAGCGCCAATTCATTATTGATGGCTCATATTCTTATAGTAATTAATACCGAACATTGAATTTTGTTAAAATCAATTGTTAGCTCAGTATATATGCAGTGTCGTACATTTATTTCTAGATAAACTAGTTTATGTTATATATTATATGCAAAAGCAACATGTGCAAAACATACTAAATGATATTTAGTTTTGATTTAGAATGCAAGTTGAATGGTCCCAAATTCCTTATACTTATAATTAATTTCATATGTCAACAATTTGGAATGATTAGAAATTATCAGTGACTTGTTCCCTCGTATTTTAATGCGACTCCAAGTAGCAGGTAATAAATAATTAGGCTATAATTCCTTATGGATATATTTATTTCGCAACAAAAATTTATGAAATTTACAGTTGAGAACTATAAAATTTAATTAATCATACAATCATGACTAGACAATTCGAAAGTGAAGTAATATAACAATTTGATGCTTTTTTTATGTAAATGAAGAGTCACATTTATGATAAGTACGTGTCGTTTCCATAACGTCAGTGACACGGCTTTTAAAAGCGACAGCAGCCCTTTTTTCGTAATCGATACAAGCGCCAACACGCGCGAACTTCCCGTCCGCTCCTATTGTGCTTCCTTTTCTCCAATTGTCGTACTTCTTCTTTTTTCCGTGTTTCCCATTTTCTTGGCTCCTATATATACGTACGGCTTCGTTTCATCGTTTATTTCCTTCGCAGCGCATTTTTCTTTTGCTTATCCCATCGGTCTCTTACAAGAGTTCATTCGAATCTAGTACATTTATCGCGTGCAATTTAACCTTTGCTCATATCCCCGTACCTAGCTAATATTTCGAAGAGAACTACAAAGGCACTTTGACCGACCGTGTATCCCCACCTGGCCGCTTTGTACTTGATGATCGACGGGACGAGTTCGTATTCTCTATTGGGAATGCAGCAACAATGCGATGACGAATCGCGACCAACTACCGTGTAACAGCTCTCCAAAAGCCTCTTCATGCTGCTTGCGCCCTATACACACTTTTTGCCTGGACACTTAATCCTCGCTCTATTATATTTTTTATACTCGTTCGCGAATCCCCTCTCTCTTTCTCTTTTCATCACCGCCATCACTCGCTCTCGTTTCCACCCTGCTCTCGTCGTACTTCTCCTGGCATATCGCTTTTCCCCCGGGGTTTTAACTCTCTCTCTTCTCTCTCCTTCCCTCTCTTTTCACTAGCATGCTGAATAAACAATCTATCCATCTCTATCGTTTCGTATTTTGCTTCTCCCCCCGCTATATATATGTATATATATCTCGGTTTCTACGCAGCTGAACGAAGGAGGCAGTGGGGCGTGAAACGATTTCTGACAGGACGGCTTTCGATCCACCTTCATAGATGACCGATGAATTGCCTTTGTCGAAGAAAATTACTGTACGAAATTCGGAAGTCTTATGTAGACAGCTTAATCAATGTCTGATTCTCCTGGCCTCTCTCGCGTTAACGAGGGTGAGAAATGAGCCGGCAAGCGATATTTGTTTTATTTACACGTAATGTGCAATGGCCGAAATTGATGGAAAGAAACTTGTAAGGCAATGCAACAGTGATAACGCAGCTGCCTTAAAAACGCCTTGATCAAGCATATCAAGCTTATTGTACAAATACATCAATCGTACCATTTCGAAGACATGTTGAAAATAGTCAACGTCAATATGCGATTTCCAAAACATTATAATCATTATTGTTTACAAGTAATAGTACTCTGTACAAAATCCTAACTCTGACAACCTTCTAGAATCTAGAATAAGGGGCGATTCGCATTAAATATCTTTAAGAGTATTTTGATTCATACACAAGTATTTCAGATTATCTCTGGTCAGAGCTTGACTGTAATAACATTAAATCACTTGGACATGTGGTTTTTGCTTATGAAAATATATATAAAAAAAAAAGCATTTAAAAGAAATCTCCAATAAAAGAAAGCAGGCCATAATTGCCTTATTTATTTCGATACCTAGGTATTTTGTATATGTTTTGAACTGTGTAGTAGCTCATTTATCATTGTCACACGTCGAAACATTGATAAAATTAATTGACGAATAATAACGTCGCTTTCATTTCATTATCTGTCTGGAAAAAGAAATAAAAAGCATTAAACACTTATACCTAAAAGATATGTTTACAGTCCTCGAAAAGTTATGCTATTATTGCGTCCGCCACGCGTTATGTAGAGACATAACGATCATTTGATATACTGCGACGCGTCTGAATCTCTATAATCGCTGACAGACCAAATAAATGATCCTACGACTTCATTCATATACTACACGCCTTATTCTGAAGAAGAGCAACTTCTTTGTGCCTCGCACAATAACGGAGTTACGTAACATAAGGGTGTTTTCGTCGTCCTAATCGAATTATAAGTTATTGTTAAATATCGGTGAGGAGTATCGGACCTCGAATTTGTCAATGCGGCACGGTGCGAGAACTGCTGCTGCAGTAACCTTAGAATTTACGACGCGCATCTTCAAAACTGCTCGCATTCGAAAATGGCCGGGCTTCGCGGAACGCCCCATAAATTTTATCGAAGAAAGGAATGGTATAACGAAACCCGATAGTAGCATCTGGCTTACTCCACTTCACGTGCGGTGCATGAATGGACTCTCAGGAATTTTCTGACATCGAGAGTTGTACGCACTAATGACTCGGTTTCGATGTACCTCGTAAGGAGTACGTGTGTGCGCAATAATTGCGCTCACCCAACCCATCTCTCGTGTATTTCACAAAATGACATCACCAAAAGTGGAGTCATTGTTCCGTGGGGGAGCATTGATGCCGGCGCGGCTACATATGCATTGCCGACTCGTGATCGATCACATGGGCATAGAAATTCGGAATTAGAGTAACAAGTTGAAATTACAGAATTTGACATACGTGTTGCGTCGAACATTATTAATCATGTAACCTCAAAATTTTCCTTCGTTAGGTTTTTCAGTTTTTCCTTTAATATGTCTATTTCTTTCCGTAACTTGAAAACCTCCATCTCATCATCCATATC
>JAPYZR010003591.1:0-18789 GCA_030522945.1 Trichopria nigra
GGAACATATATGAGCCAGATATAACCATATATGATCCAGATATAACCATATATGATTCAGATATAATTATATCTGAATCCATTTTTTCCCGGGTATATACACATGTAAACCAGTATTCATATATATATACCAACCTGAGAAAAGAACGTCCTCATAAAATACTTTTCAAACACACACACACACACACACACACACATATATATATATATATATGTGTGTATATTAGAATATATTTAGGAATAATGTCTTTTGTATCTTTAACAAAGATTTTTTTTCTATCACACATTATCTTTCCGAGGACTTTTGTCTCTTATGAGGACATTTTCTATAAAATTTAGCATGGAAAATGATGGAGAAAAATAAAATATTCAATTTTATGAAAAGTCCTCATAAAAGACGCATGTATCATAATAATAATAATTAATAATAATAATATATAGAAATCATATATATAGAAAATTTTTATAGAAATTTTGCCATACACTAGATGGAATTTTGAGATCAGACTTTCATCATGCGAAAAATTGCTATTTTACATAATAAAATAGCAATTATAGAATAACAATTTTTACAGTGTAATCAAATAAATACGGATGTCAGCGGCGAAGGAGTAGGCGAAAGTAAAGTCGACGTAACTCGAAAATGAAAAACTAGAAATTATTCAAAAGTTTTTAAAAAATGTAGGCTCCGGTACTCTAATTCCACATAAAATAATCCACGTTCCACGAATGTCTTAGAATGTCCCAAGAATGTCTGAATATTCCGGAGACATTTTGAGACGTTCTGAGGACATTCAGTGCTACATAGAAATATCCAAAAGAGCAGCAGCAACAGTGGATGGCAATTTAATAAAAAATATTAGACATAAAGAAAAGCCCATTGTTTTTTATTTCTCTTTCAATTATCGACCGCTATTATTTGTGTATTTATATTATGTTCTCTGTAGAATTGCTGTACAAGGGTTCACATTTTTGAGAAACATTTAAATAATTTTTAATTTTCACTTGTTCACTCTTTAGGCTAGGTCGGTGACAGCCCTACTTTTGATTCCTCTTAAGATATGGGATGCATGGTCATCAAAAAATTTGATTGTCGAAAAAAGTAATTTTTTCAGCACATTTCATATATACATATGAAATATATATGTCATATATGTCAATACCAAACAATATCGATAATGTAGAGGTTCGTTATTTTAATGAACGTTTGAATTTACTCATTGAACGATTTCACATTTAAATTTGGTAGGTATGGTAGAAAATTACAAAATCTGCAAAATTAAAGTAAAAACTTTATACTGAAATAATATGACTGAAATGACGCAGGATATACCGCGGTGATATTGGAATCAGTAAATAATTTATTTCGGGAAGTAATTTAACTTTTCTAATTGATCTCCTGGATTGCGGACCTGGTCGATTCGACCGGAACTGCGAAAAGGGTATAGGATAGATGGAAGAGAGGCTCAGAGGGTAGACGGACGATCGGTCCTAATCGAACTGCAAATTAATCGTGGCTTTTCCGCCTCCACTGCTCGAAAAGTGGATAAAAATTTCCTGGTTGGCGGAAAGTTCGAGATCGCATTTCCATCGAAGAAAGTGCGGTGTGTACAGTACAGTTTCGAAAATTGGATCGGATTTGTCAAGTACGTCATCCTTTTGAAAAGTTTCGATAGTTTGATTAACGAAATTAACATTAAAATTAAAAATTATAATTTCTCCAGTATAAATTGGGAAAAAGTTTTCAAAATTGGCAATCTCCGCAATTTCTTTTACAATTTAATTTTACATATAATTAGGACAAACATTATCCGATAATAATTTTAAAACTGCCTTATTAATGTCAATCAAAACATATTTTTTATGAACGTAGATGATGATTATCTTTCAACGTCTGAAAAGGATATTCTACATTCCTTAAATGGGCCCTTCATTATACCCAAAAACAATTTTGCCGGCGGCTATCGATCAAAGTGCTTCGATGCCTAGACCTCGAGACAATGTAGATTTTAAAAAATTGCCTGCCAAAATCGTTCAATCTGAAATCGCACAATAGCGCGGTCGGAAAATCGCGGCAACGGGCAATCAAGTACCCGAGATATGAACCGGCGGAAAAGCGAACGGACGATCGCAAGAGGACGAAAAAAAAGAGGAAACAACGGTGGGAAGAATAAATAATGAGTCTCGTTACCGAGAGTTTTCGAGCCAGCTTTCCATCAGGGAAATTAGCCGAGCCGTCGCGGAATCCCAATTACACTACATTTTCTCTTCTCGTTTTGCAATCTGCCAATATATATAAGTATATTCTTCTCTGGAATCTTTCGTTTTATATTCGGGATCCTATATACCTTCGTCAGAAACGGAGTTTTAATCGAAACCTTAGCGAGAAATGACAATAATGTACATCTTTATAAACAGTTCCAGAATTTATTGCGACATATTGGCCATGTAAACGTGAAAATTCACCATTTCCAAAATGTTGGGCAATAAAATATACTTTGAGTCAACAGTCAGGTTACCTCGATACGACATACGCAGTGGTTGTGTCATCGAATACATTTAGGTGCTCTAAAACAGGACGCACCGAAGAGAACGTGATCATCCTATATCCCATATTTACGACATTTGCGTAATAATATAACGGTAACTGCTACGCATTCCGCGTTGCAGTTTCGGGTTTCATCGAACACCATGTGACATAAACCCCTATGTCGGTAGGTTTAGGGATGTACCGTGAATATATTCGACAATAGGCTACGAGACGCCTGGCACTAAATTGAAAATGATAAAAAATTATTCATTTTCTTAATAAACGAATAGTTTTGAGATATTTTTTACTGATAGGCAAAGTATCAACTTCAAATCAGTTGAAACTAGAGCAATACTATGTACTTATCTTTTAATGATTTCTATATGGTCATCCGAAACTGGAATAATCACGAATAACAAAAAAAAAGTGACGAGCTATGTCATGAAACAAGCCATTGATGGAGATTTTCGACGCAACAAATGGTGCACAAACTGGGAGATTGCTGGACGGCTTCAACGACTTCTTTAGTCCCATTGACTTTAATAGGTACGAGGTATATCTGAAGAAGGCGTAATATTTCAGAAAACTTTTACATCAGGTACTGCTTTCTTCGAAACTAATGCCTTTAAGGCTGCTGCATTTTTAATGGTGTTTATTTTCAGCACGATTACCTGAATTTCGTAAGTTTTTTTTTTTTATTTTTATATTCAGAACTTAAAAGCTTGAAAGTACTATATTATAATACTGAAAAGTTTAAATTGGATTCTAAAAGTTTTGGATTTGTTAAGCGTCTTTTTAAAAGCTGGTGAAAATGTCTGATTTCTTACTTTTTAAAAGTTCCGCGCTTTTAATTATTATGACAGTAAATTAATTAATGAATATAAACATCACGAATTAAATAGATTATCCGATTCAATGATGAAGTGAAATATTAATAAAATGAAACATGACGTGAGATTAATGTTTTGGTTTGCAATGCCTGTTTGTTTTCTAAACATTATTATTTGTTTATTTGGCTCGTCTCAATGGAAAAAGTTGCGAAGCAAATATGTCCAGCTAATTAAACAAATCCTAAAAGATAACATCTATAGAAAAATTCAGTAAATTTAACTAAATAATTGATTGCTATAGTATTTACCGTGCAAAATTATTTAAATCATATCATACTTAGTGTAATCCACCAAATTTTAGTTGTTATAACTAAATATAATATTAAAACTAAATAATATGTAAAGTGATATACATGAAAATCATATTAACGAAATGTTTAGTTGTTATCAACTCAGCTACTAAATATTTATTAAAAATTATACTTTTTTTAGATGGAACTAATAAACGATACGTTTAATGTAAAACATGACAAGTTACATTAAAAAAAAATCGTCGCGTCAGATTAAATACAGGCATTAATTAAAAGATTGATAATTATAATGATCGAACAATAGATTTAATAGAAAGTGACATCATATAGTTTCGCGCCCATAAAAATTCAAAATAGTTAAAATTCGCATTGAATTAGATGGCGTTGTATAATGTCTCTCTTTTTACGCAAGTAATGGAAAATTTGACGAATAACTGTATATATATATATATAAGTGTATGAGTGAAAATATCGAACGAAGTACACCAAAGGTTCTTCACAACAGGTATATGCACCGACAACAATTCATAAGTTCATAAAGTAATAATAACACGAATCTTATATCCAGGATTTCCAGATCGTAGAAACAAAAACAAATCAATTATTGCAATACAATAATAACACGTCTATACCAATAAATGAAAACAACCTTTCAAATTTTTTACACAAAAGACAAAAATAAACTTACGGTTGAGGTTAATTGTATGAAATATGCGACCGAATTTATGTCGAACATACTAAAGACAGTAAAAAAGGAGTGTATGGATTTTAAGTTCTAGAAAAAAGAATCATCACAAAAAAGAAGGAAATAATTTAAACGAATCTGCTAGCAATCGAAATATAGAAAAGATTTCCGTTTTTTGAAGTTTCTTTGTAGTTTCGTTTAAGGTCCCATGAGGCATTACTCGATTCCTCACTTAGGAAACCCTGTGGTCATTAAACTATATTGTCTCGTTTTTATCTACGACTTCTCGATTAAGGTGGTTCTAAAGTAGAGCAGTTACCGACCTCACCTCAAGACAGGAAAAGTATAAATAAATTAGGATTGAAACATTTTTTCAAAATTCGGGCTTTGGAAGGGTGATTCTACATAACATATGCAATCTTCAAAAAAATATCGCAGAAATTGATTCACAATCAAACGAGAATTATCCGAAATAAATTATTTTTGGTGCTGGCCAGAGAAAATAATTTATTTCGGATAATTCTCGCTTAATTTTGAACCGATTTCATTGATATTTTTTAAGGATTGTATATATTATGTAGAATCACCCTTCCAAAGCCCAAATTTTGAAAAAACGTTTCAATCCCATTTTACTCATACTTTTATGGTTGAAAAGCTCGGTCGATAACTGTTCTACTTTAGCATTGAGATAACTTTTCTCAATTCCTTTCTTTCAAGATCGAGTGTATTTGTATATATCCAACCTAACGTCGACTTCTCGCATGCTCGGAATATAAGCGTCTCAGGTACGAAACGTAAGTTTGGAGAATGTAAAGTTTTTCAAACAAAGTTTAGCGAAAGGAAAAAGTGGCAGACATGTAGAAAAAACCAAACAAGAGCCGAGAGCCGTGAACCCGTGTCTCCTCCACCTTGAACGCCAGACAGAGAATATGGGACTCTAGAGATTCGTCGGATCTACATTGGCGCCAATACCGTCAAGTCCTTTATTTTCTTGAAATAAATTATTATTCTCAAATCATTGATTACTTTCGTGAGAATTATGATGCTACGTTTTATTACGTTTCTTATATATACGCGTATATCTTTTACGACGTTTAAAGAGTTCATCCGTCATTTCTCAAGTTTGGTTTTTTTACAATTTCGTTAATTGCGAGGTTTTGCCCATTTCATACCAGATGCACCATATACGAGTGTATATATCTAAGTTTCTCTCAAATACTCTGCTGGTAATGAAGCGGACGAATTTCCTCCTTTGTAACTGAAGCGAATCCGAAAAGTGCATGCCGGTGCCAGTAGCATCAGGCTTCGTCGGCTTCTTTTGGATCTTCCTTGACCTCTTGCTCGCCTTTCCCGAGTGCTTTCCGTCTCTTATTATTTTCTTTGCGTGCAGCACCGTCTCTTTTAGCTTTGAGTTTCTCCGAGAGCTGATAAATGACCTGCGTTTCGCTTTAATAACCGGTACTTCTTAGAGTATATCCTCTCTAATTTAGAATTCTTTCGAGATTGTCGAAAAATCGAGGACCTTTGTCGGTGATGGCTTTTGCGCTGACAGACGCTTCGTCGTCTTCTTTATAACTTCGTGCAAAGGTCCACAAAACGAGGGCGAATGAATTTCGCGAGTCTTTATGCCACTCCGCCATGCAAATTTCCGTCTTTGCATCCTGTGAAGTATGTGGAAGCGAGTGCTTGATATTTAGTGTTGCTCGACGAGTTTTGGCCATGGGCAAACGCAATTACCGGTGATGTAATTGTTCGACGTATATATATACTCGAAAGCGATTTCCGCAGTCCTTGAATTTTGCATGATCAAATTGTGGAAGGGATGAATCAATCGGGATTTTATCTCTACGTTAATTTGCATTCTTTTGTCGTCGTTCTCGTCAATTCCTTTCCATATTTCACTGCGGTCGCCTGCTCAATCGCTATACATATAGCTTCTCATATTTATTCGCGAAAACGAATTGTCAATGTTTACTGTTTAGAGTATTTACGAGTATTAGAAGACGACCTGTTTTGTACGTGATAGCCATCACGAATCATTTTTCCAAAAACAAATTTGTCTAAAATCCAGAGCGATAGCATTGCTAATTCAATGTAGCGCGGTCACCGCCAGAATGAAGCTTGATCAATACTGATATTGACAAATGTGTATACTGCTAGTACACACAACTGCACTAACGAAATCTGAATTATTTAGGGGATGTCGCATTGATACTTTAATTCTACAAACAGAATGAGGATCAGCCGACAATTCGACAATATTTCCGTTTAGAGATATGTGGGTAAAGTCCATGGTGAAATAATACTAGTCTTTTCCTGATTTTTATTCAAGTTTCAGCGATGATATCCATTATTCACGAGAGCCAATAATACTGGGGGTTATAGCGATTTAACCCTTTGCCGCTCTGATGCGTGCTGAATACAATACAGAAGAATATTTAAAAAAAAAGAACAAAAAAACAAAAACGAACTTAAGTGGCTCCCAAGATCGTCAACCTACGGCAACTTTGGATGTTCAAAGGAAAAGCATATATTCAAAATCAGAATTCGAACTTTTCTGAAATTAATCCTATTTAGTAATATTATTGTTTTTCGAAATAACACTGTGGATAGGATTTTGTGAACAGGGTAGACACTAATTGTGTTTGTCATTTTCTGAAGGTGAAAATTTTATATATCGGTTGACTAAATTAGATCCATCACATCTTGGATTTTTACTGGTTTTACAAAGGAAAAACGATGTGAAAAAAAGTCTAGAACATTACAGCTTAAATCTTTGTTTCTAACGAAATAAAAAACTTTTCCATCTTGAAATTCGATAATGGGAGATAAGTTTGATATATAAATCAGAATAAACGACCCGTAACTTTGAGTTAATTAGTAATATGCAAAATCTGAAAACCTGTGAAATTCTTTGATTACAAACAAAAAACATGTTTAACTTTCAGGCGCCATTTTGAATTCGAAAATGGTAAACAGAATTCGAATCTCCTGACTCCGAATGAGCTTTCTTCTTAAAAAGGTAGGGATTTATACCAAGGTTGTAATGGTGTGCATGCCATTTGCAATTGAACTTTTCTTCTTGAAAAATAGTTAATAATTTTGTAAAATTAAAGGATTTCAACCAATGATCATTAATTAATTTCTACAGATGAAGATTCTCTGTAGCTTCTCCGAACGAATTTTAAGAAACTAACAATAATCCTTTATCCCTTCAATACATTGTTAGAAATGTATCAATTTTTATCTGTCAATGTCCATTTTTCCTATGTCTTTAACCTTTAAAAGGTTGATGATACAAATGTGCGTCATCTCTGTTTTGTATCAGTTTCTATTTTATATTTCTGATATATTTACGCATATTGGATCTGCCATTTTGAATTTTGAAAATCTGTCTTTAGATTCTTAATGAACTACGCCATAAACCCATACTTAATACCAAGTTTCATAAAAATTTATATCGACGTTAAAGAAATGTTGTCAACCATATTGAAACGCCATAGTGGATCCGACAATTTGAATTTTGTAAACCTGCCTTCAGATTCGTGAACCCCAAAACAAAGTATCACGAAATTTGAGGGAAATGCGCAGGCTGGAAAAATGTTTGTTTCAAAGGTATAGAAATATCCGAATTATACGCAAGAATTGCCTAAAAAAAGATTATCATTTCTACAATGATTTGTCCAGAATCTCATTTTTGTGGTATCGACTCTCCTTAAAAGTTTTAATTTGCCGCACTTTTAGACTATTAATTATTAGCATTCTGTTACAGATGATATATTTTTTGAAATGACTATCACAGTTCAATCTATATCGGTAATACAGAAATCTCTCCCTTTATACTATATATATATATATATGCTGTAAAGGAATATTTCTCGAATTATTCAATGATATCATTTCCTGCGCTTTATTTCCTTTCTCTTACTCGTTCCCTTTAACGTTAATTCTCTTTAGCCAACATCTACTTTCATTACGGTACGTCCATTTGAAGTATAGTATAGACCGTGTTCCTTGAACTTTCCTGAAAATTTTCCCAGATTCCAAGGAAATGTCGATAACGTCGATGCCGTGTCAGTCGGTGATATACGATTCTCGGACGTCGGGGCTCCGTTCTTGAAATCTATTTCGATTTGTCTCATTTGTCACAGAGTTCTTGAAAAATTCCGACGACGTCGCGGTCCTTCAATTTCGAATCTCGCGCGCATTTTCTCCTCATCATTTTTGGTTTTCCCGATGATCACGAAACTCGCGAGAGAGCGTGGATTTCATTGGCTGACACGTATAAGTACATCGGGGAAAATGTTGGTAATTTGGTAGGCGACAGGTTCCCTCGACGCACCTACGTTTTTGCCTCGGGCTTGCCTCGTGACTGCAACTTCTAAGAGGAAAACTTAGGCGAGAGGTCGACTTAACGTCATTACCAAGTTGCCTCCTTGGCTTTCCGCCGGATATTCAAACTCGATAGGGTGGATTACCGGGTCGAATGGCAAAATGTCAAGAGACGTCTTTGACGGAATACAGCCGAACGGCTGACTATCCTCGAGTAGCATCTCGCAATTAATCTCTACGTTTTCGTAGTATCAATTAAGCGAGGAGACCAGTCGCAAAACACTCGGAAAACTAGCAGACCCAAACGGCCCTGAATCAGGACATGGTTTTCCAGATCTGCTGGGTCTTTGAGAGGAGACCGCTACATCTTGGAGGAACTTGAGCTTCGTCTTCGTGAAAATTAGCCCAGATAAGGTCAAAGTACCCATTTGAACTGATAATGTTTACGATCTCTTGAGTGCTGTTACATACAAACGGCGCTCGAATTCGAATATAGGGATTGGCAGATTTCAGATGAAATTTAATCAGCGTCGGATACTTTAGGACCTTAGACAACAATTTTCACTGAACATCGTATGCATTTTTAAACTATAATGATTCCTTGGCAACAATTCACGGCCTGGCTCGTGTCCTCCAGCAAAATTATTTTAATCTTACAAATCGATGCATGTGTAATTAATGCAAAATCTATCCCCGAAAACCTGCAGTTGACAATTTTCTTCTTGATTTTATACCGATGTATACGAATTCAATATCGGCACAATTAACAATTAGCGGTTGGTCAAATTGGTTATTCGTTATTCCAGGATCCTTGCAATGGCCTCATTTTCCGTGCTTTTTCATTCAGCAACGTCGTTAGAGTAGTGATGTAAGATCGAGGAAAGTATAGGGTGTGTACCCTCGTACGCTTTATACTGATAAAAGGAAAAACACTTTCACGGTAAACTCCGGCGTTGAGGCCACTTTAGTAAGAGAAACCGAAATTTCCGAGAGGTAACAAGCTGAAAGCATTTCTCGTGGAAGGAAGTTAGCTGTTTTAAGCTTGTTGTATCGTAGCTGAAAGGTTAGGTTCGGTCGGCTAGTAACATTACCCCAGTGGGAATTGAAGCCGCAACCGCATTTCCCCCAGAATCCCACGACGAATCGGTTACTGTCGGCTCGGCGTCGTCTCGGCCCAGAAATTAATCTCCATTCAAACTTCTTCGTTGCCCGATCTTAGAGCGATTGCTTCGTACGCTCTCTCTCTCTCTCTCATTGTCTATGCCTCACTCTATCTCCCTCTCCGTATATCTTTATCTCTCATCCTCGCGATATCGTCTTCGAATAAATTTCAGCGAATATCTTCGCGATATCCAACAAGAATAGATAAAATATTTATAAGAGAAAGAAAGAAGAGAGAGAGCGAGAGAGAGGGATAGAAAGAGACTTTTTAAATAATCGAACGGAGTTACATACCGATTCAGCTTTATATATTTATGTGTATCTATACTAGATGCTCGTATATCATAATACATGATATATACTCGGCGCTTTTTATTCTCACGCTCTTATATACTTTCCTTCTTTTACCGTCGTTCTTCTGCATCATCTAGACGTGGATGTATTTTAAATTCTTCAAACTCATATGTACCACTATATCCGCTTTACGTACATTTTTATAGCATTTACAATTAAAAAGAAAATTGATATAGATGCGTAACAATCTATATTGTGTATATATATATATATATATATATATATATATATATATATACAACATAATATTAAGATGTGCTCCAGTACTTTTTTAACATTTTTCGTAGTTTTCAAATTCAAAATTCATCACCACTAATCCAATCTTTCTTGCCAAAAAGTAAAACAAAAACTGACAATTTAAAATGTCAACGAATTGTATTGAGATGATTATATTGTACACGAGTTCTTTTGTCTCTGAAAAAACAATAGCCGAACTTCATAATGATGCATTTCAAGCTTCAATTATTACCTCATGAAATTGTTTAAGAAATAAAACATTCGAAAAAATTTGCGACCATAATTCAAGGATTACTGTACCAAATTTCATATTAGAAACCGATTTAACATTCCCAGTTCAAGTTTTTGAACAAAATTCACTATTTGAACACATCGAATGAATTGTTTAAAAATAGCAATCTTACAGTTGTAGTGGTATCAGATTTCAAGACGATGCTCATGGATAGACAATTATTCATTCTATACTGTTCGTTAAATTTTTAGTTAAACCGGTACATTTTTCATTTTAAATTCTGCAAAAGTTTTGAAACTTTAATCGATGAAACCGCGCTCTGGTACAATTTATGGAATTAATTAAAATGTCCTATACGTATATAACTGAAATTTCACCTCTTGGAGCTCGAGACACATATTGCTGATATTTAATTTATTAGCCGCGTGAAATTTAAGATCGATTTATCAATAGATATAGCGAAATCTTTTCATTCTCTCGACGTGTAAAAAAATATACACGAAAAGCTTACTTATTTTAATATTTAAGAGCCGATATATTGAATTTATCGTTAATTAAAGTTTAGCGCATATAGAGACGATAGACGTCCAGGTAGTGTCAAATGTAGCATATTAAAATATCATGCAAAGAAATAAAAGATCCGGGCGGTAATATAATATAACCGATGAAGTATTACGAAATTAAAAAAAAAAAAACGATACAAAAGAATACATTTTTTAGTCAAGTCGAGTACCAAAAGGCTTTATATATGTAGAACCGGGTTCGTTTCCAGTGTTGAATTATCGAATCGAAATTTATTTTCGAACGATCCACGAAAATGAATGACGACTCGAGGAATATTCCTGCCTCTGTCATAAATCGTCACGTGATATTCAGCGTACGTGCGTACGTTCTGGCGCTCTAAGCCGTGGTATATATAAATATTTTACATATATAACGTTGTACGTTCCCCTACATATTCCCCTTGTTTGTTTTCTAGCCTTTTGGCAAAACCGGGATTTGGTGATTATTCTGAGAGATATCGTTCCTCAATTTATAAAAAAAAATGATTCCTTTTTTATTGGGCGTTTTTTGTTGGAAATAGTTCACAGGTTTTCTGTGTCTTTCTTCTCTTCATAAACACACATATCCAATTTTTCATATAACATATCTCTTATTATTTGCACATAAAATATATAGTTTCATGTTTGTATTGCTCTTGTTGCAATATGTTTTGGTCGTTGGTTTCAAATTTATTGCGTTCAAATGAGTCCCTAAATATTTCTTCTTGTCATCATGCGGCATATTTTTAATTTTGTGTAAATGAATTGTCATTGTGTGTGCATATGCCACGTCATATTCTGTATCTTTATGAATCATTTCATTAAACATACATTTTCAAATCACTTTACAATTACGACTTTCGTAATGCCATATTCACATAAAAACACATATTAACTTTTTTATTAAGATCAATTGACTTTGCTAAATGTGTTTATTTAGTGGTAGGTTTCCTTAATTGTCGATTTGATTACTTGAAACTAAATGTGATCAATTATACTCGATAATAGTTGCAATAAGCGAGGTCGCTTATCAGTAAGTAATCGGAAGTTAATAAATACTTCCGTGACCGCAGCAACGATTTATCAACAATTCCTCCGCATTGGTCGTCTTCCATTGAGAAATGCGCTTCGAAATAATCCAAGTATTGGACTGTACCGAGTCTAGTGACTCGAGGGTGTTGAACGAATATTTGTACGCGATTGGCCAACCAATGAAATTCTTTTGTCAAATGGTTCGTTCGGGTCAGTGCACCGTTCAAATGTAAATTCCAACTGGTATCGACACTAGCGCGCTCAGAAAATGTCCATAAAAAAAAAACGATTCGATTTCAGATATTTTGCTCCGATAAAGTGATTACTCCATTTTATCTCAAATTCAGCACCGGCAATAGGTGTTTATTGATTTACGGTCCGGTTCATCGAACTTGGTGACTAATTTATTCGTTCCAACAGATGCATCTGGTGTCAGGGGTTTAGTGATCGTGAATAATTGTTTTAACAAACTACAACAATAGTGTTGATGAATTGTGCGATAATGTACATCGGATAGAACTTGCTTATTCGGCAGTCATCCATCATTGAAAATTCCTTACAACAGAGAAACAGAGGGAGAGAGAGAGGTTACACGAGAGAGGCAACTTTTTTTTATTGTTGTTTCTTGGTTCCATACATGATAATCTAATCAGGATTTTTTTTAACTTTATTAAATAATGACCTAAATAATGTAATTCCTTCTATGTCTATGGTAAATTGATTTTAAATTGAAAACACTTGTCGTGCTTTACAGTTTCCCGTCTATTGGTGATGTCTCCGACCTCACGTCATATTTATATTTTTCGAAAACCAGTACGATGATTTATAGTTTATAACGAATGTTTGAAACTGTTGTTGGAAACACTGCTGCAGTAAGCTCGACTACTGTTTCTTATTATTTAATCTATTTAATTCGTATTCGTATTTTCTTAATTTAATTCTATTTGATCTTTTGGAACCATTTCCTCTCTTATTTTCAATCAGACACTTAAACATTTTAGACAATTAAGTTGTCCATTTGTATATTTTATGATTTTTTCCATTTCAATTTTCATTAGCCCAAAACATTATAAAACAACGTTCATTTACAGCTATCGATTTTTCCCTATTTTCATGCAACTTCTGTTTTATATGTTCATATTTTATTAGCTTTGCATTAATTTCATACACTTTCCAATTGTCGATGTTCGTTGTGCAATTTTCACCAATCCTCATCTTGGTTCTTTTCACAATATTCTTAAAATCCATTTAAGGAATAAATGTACAAATTTTCTTCATGAAGTTTGACGCTATGTGTTTTAGCATTTAGATTCCACGAGAAAAATTCTGCATTAGCCACTGGCCAAGAATTGTTCGTTCCAATAGTGTTTAACAACATTTTTTAAATTTTCAAGTAAGAAAGTTATATATACATGATTTTTTATTCGTGTACTATTTCCAATTTATTGAATTTTATTATGAGTAATGGCACATTAAAGTACCTCTAAAAGACATCATAAATATCGTTTCAAAAATGAATATACTATCAGACAGGGGTATTCTGAATAAAATAACTTTCCAAAATGGCGGACACAAAACAGCGACAAAAGTGAATTTTTATTTACTTATATAATATCATAACCATGAGTACAAAATCGCAAGTAACGGATTTTTATACATCCAAGGATTTTTGACGTCGCTGATCGTGAATCCGATTTGTGTTTTTAAACATTCAAATTGGCGGATATATAATATAGCCCGAAAAACCCTTGTACAAGTGGACCTAATTAAATTTTAATGATTTGTACGCCATCTTATCTTTTTGAGGTATTCTAACGCCATTGCCTATAATAAAATTTAATAAATTAAAAATGAACCAAAAAGAAAATCATGTATAACTTTTTCTCATAATATATTTTTCATAATTTAAAAATTATTGGCCAATAAAAAATAACTAATGGATTGAAGTTATCCTCTATAAGTTTTCTCTATTTTTGGTTATTTTCGTTGCTATCAATTAATTAAAAAATTTTAATATCCTTTAAGGATTAATTAATGAAAGCTTTTAATTATTCTCGTCATTTCTATGAAGTAAAGATAAATAAATAAATAAATAAATAAAATAAGATTTAATTGAATCAAACATTGTTTATATATAACTGAGTAGTCTTCTATAACTCTGTTTACATGCATTCTGCTCGATATTTAATTCAAAAGCCACGGTATAAATTATGTTCCCTGAAACCGCACGAAAAAGCACGAATCAGCTCGACTCCGCCATAGTTGTTGGAAAATGAAATGCGCAGCGTGCATCATAACAATCGGAATTCGCAAATCCGTATATGAGACGTAAATCCGAAGGAACGCTTAGGTGGGAAGTTTGTTACAGTGGCACGGAATTGTAAGTGGGACGACCGCTTCGAGTCACGAACACAGAAATATACTCGCAGACGTTAAGGTAAAGCTCTCTCCTGGGTTGAGGAACCGCAAGCTGCTTCGTGCAAGCTGCCGTTCTTGACTCTGTCACACGGACGTACATACAGGGTGGTTTATAACGGGCATTATGACTGCGCTAAACTATATACGAACGTGAAAGGATAAGTGAAATATACTGTTTAACGTCATTTTGTGCCCATATATACACCCCCGGATACCAGAGACATTCGGCTCTGTAATGTAGGAATAAACAAATGATATACTCTTATGTATAGACACAGAAAACAAAGTATTGTTGGAGCAACCATACTATGGCTGGACCAACCGTAGAAACGGTCATGTCAACCAGGAGCATGGTTGTGTCAACTATAGTATTGTTGTCCTAACAATACTTTTTTTCCGTGTACAGTAGTATGGAAGGGGTGGGGGATTCTTAAACGGCCTTGTTCTGCTACTTGACTTTAATTCTGCAAGATTTTCAAATTTCCATCATTATCGTCGGTTACTTCTATTCAAATATTAAATTATATTATTATTGATATTATTATTATCTGCGGATATATATACAATTAAATAAATATACGAATACGGAACAGTCGTTTCACTCGATGTTATAGATCATCATCAAATAATCGGATGATTATATGACACAAATTATATATATAATATCATTTATAAAATCATGTAAGTATACCGTGTGAAAAATTTCAATAATCATACATAACATACATATATATACGTGTATGTATATTGTGTGCAATTGCGTTTCTGAACATATCGTTTATATTTTACCTGAAAAAAGTAATAATATCGTACATATGCGCTTTCGATCTTCATGCAAGCTTGTGCTTTTTATACATCGTGAATAATTTTTTACATATTATCATTGACGATATTATCGGCATGCAAATTGGTGCTCGTTCTATAGCAGTGACATTCAGATAATTTGAGTCGTTGCAGCGTTAGTGACGACTATTTGATGAGATGGTTGGTGAACGACTTTTTGTAGATACACAGAAATAGAAGCTTTGGTGCAATTCGTATAATGATGTAATGACGGAGAAGATGCTTCATTCGATAAACGTCCATTGTACATTATCATATTTATTATATATTTTACGTTTTTTAGCGTATTTTTTTTCTCCTTAGGTACCAAACTTCATAAACCGTGTTGAAATTTTAAAAACGTTCTCGAGTTGTTGGTCGGCACCGAACAGGTGTAATTTCTTTGTAATCCGCGGTATCCACATAATATTTAAATTCAGTGGAACGACCAGAAGTTTTCCAAAACTTTCCGTGCGAAAGAGAAAGAAATGGAGAAAAATAGCCGAAAAAACATTTGCAAGAGCGTTAAATCGAGAAACGAGTGCCCGGCGGAACTTGAATCGCGTCCGTTTTTTTTCGCCCTTTCCACCTTGTCTGCTATAAAACAAAAAAACAATATTAAAAATTTACGAGCACCGCCGAGGCTTTCGTCCTTTTAACAAGTTTGGCAGTTATGCACCGATAAATAAATAACCTTCCATTATGGAAAGTTGCAGCTATAAACGCTACAGAATTTTTACCAAGTTTGTCGAAATTCCATTCATATCAGTGATTTCATCTGGATACTTGAACGATATATTTTGAAAAGTATCTTCTAATGTTTGAATCGATTTGATATTTATTCGCATCATCTTTGGAGTGAGAAAGAAATGCAATGACAACGGAGAAGACTGCGTGCATGTGCAAGACAGTGATCGTGTCTATACATAGATACTCGTGTATGTACAAATTCGTGTTTTATTATTCCTAATACATCGCTGGACAGTTAGTGAAGAAAGTAGCGATTGGCGACACGTTTCTTTTTCAATTTTAGCGTTTTAGCAGTAAGTCACTCAATACCTTGTTAGAACGTGAGTCTACTTTATATCTTATTGTCATTTCGATAATTGTTACCACATGACTTATCGAGTCTTTTGTGGAAAAGGACACACACGAAAACAATAAAAATAGAGAAAACTTATACAGGATGATTTCAAATATGGTGCATAATTAAGTAATTAATCATAAAAGATTTAATACGTACACTGGGTTAATTAATTAATTAATTAATTAACATATAGATTGTACTTTGTTAATGTATCAAGTATTGAATTAATTATTGTAATTTTACTCTTTGACAATATACTAAAAAAAAAAACAAACAAACAAACACTTATATATACATATATATATATATATATATATATATATATATATAACAAGTATAACGTAGCAAAAATTAATCGTCGAGTGAAATGTAGATTTACCATAATGGCGTTTAAAGAAAAAAATGAATAAAAAATTGTATTTATTTTTTTTTAATGATTTTGTTTGGATCGAAAAAGTAATGGAAATGATTTTGGATTTAAACGAAAGGTGCACAAAAAATTCAAAATTTATTCAAAAGGATTTTTTGGTCTAATATCCAAACCTTTCAAAAATGGCATTACAGTGACGTAGAACATATACACTGGTAAAATTTAAACTGCGATGGTTTCTTTTCTGTGTAGTCTCATGAAATTTTATAATTAAAACAATAAAATATTGAAATGAATGTAAGAAAAAAGTAAACGTGCAAAAAAGACGAAAACCCTGATGAATATGACGCTGCACATCAATTGTCATAAAAATCTAAGCATTTTTAGAATTTTTTTCGGAAAATTGAATAGATTTATACTGATCAGCAACTTTAAAAATATACGTATATCATTTTTTATCAAAATTCGATTGGTAGAATTGTACGTGCGACCAATGTCTTTTTTTTTTTTTAATTTTCATCATTGCCTATAATATATACATATTGTAGATTATATAATGCCATTAGAATGATATTAGACCGAAGAAAGATCCTCTTATAACTTGGGCCTGTTGTTTGGTTAAAAACCGGAATCATTTCCATTGTTATTTCAATATATATGAAAATAAATTCAATTTTCGACGATTTTTTTTTTTAATCGACTATTTATTGTCTTTTGAAGCAATTTAAATGCAATTTTCGCAAAGTCAATCGAAATAACATATTCGAAAATGGCGAAGTAGTTTACTCTGAAGTCAATATTGATCTTTTTTCTGTTGACAATTAAGCTCGAAAATTAACAACAACAAAAAAACAAAAAATAAAAACAACTGTTTACCCCTGGTACTTGAGGGGTTGGGGGAGGTAAAGCGGTTCGGTCGATAACGTCAATTCAAAACCTGAAATAACTAAAAATATAAACATAACCTGAAATATTAAAACAAAATGAAAACTAGAAGAATGTTTAAGTCCAAAAGTTTTTTTCGGGCATTTTTTATGAATGAACAAGTATAATTTCAATTTTATTCTTACAAATTCTAGCCCAATTCTGTACAGCGCCCCAAAATAAATTTGGACTTGAAAATATGTCTAGTTTCTGTTTAATTTGAATATTTTAGGTAAGGAATTGACATTATCGACTGAGCCGCTGAATCTTTCCCTCAACAGGGTTTCTAAAGTAGAACAGTTACCGAGCGAGGTGTTTTAACAATAAAAGTATAAATATAAAATGTGATTGAAACGTTTTTTCGAAATTTGGGCTTTGGAAAGGTGAATCTACATCATAACATATACAATCGGTGACATTGGTTCAAAATTAAAAGACGATTATCCAAAAGAAATTATTTTTGTTGAAGAGAAAATAATTTGTCTCGGATAATCCTCCTTTAATTTTCTTACGATCATATAAAGTCTTTTTACTCTTGTAATCTCGAATTTTATTTGTTATTTTTGTTAGGAAATGACGTTATCGATACACTTTATTTATTTTCAGGAAGTAATTATGATACATCGAATAGAAATCTTCATTAATGAGAAATGTTGCGATAAAGAGTGACTTACTTTCAAACGATCATCGAGTTCCTGATTATTCGCTTCGATGAAAGTCGAAGAAAGACGTATAGGAGTATAGAAGAGAGGCGCGAAAAGAGTGAGACGGAGTGAATAAGAGAGACAGAGAGAAAGCTAAAGGGAGGCACAGAAAGAGAAAGACTAAAAACGAATCGCCAAGGACTTTGCTATAAGATCGATCAGGTGTTTTTTTTTTTTTTTTTTTTTTTTTTTTTTTTTTTTTTTTTTTTTTTTTTTTTT